>NDXB01003263.1:109648-232079 GCA_002631895.1 Agapornis roseicollis | reverse complement strand
GAAGTTGCATTCTTTTGATTCTCCCCCCATCCTTCTGGAAGCAGGGGAGGGCAAGAAAGGGGGATTGAGGGAGTGAACGAGCTGCGTGGTTGGTTGGGTTTAAACCACGACAGATAGGTAACACCCATAGATGCATTTCCTCCTTTGAGCCATACACTTATTGCCTGATGCAGGACACATAAGCGTTCTAAACCTTGCACAAGTCAGGAACAATCTCTGCCATTGATATTTCCCATATGTNTGATGCAGGACACATAAGCGTTCTAAACCTTGCACAAGTCAGGAACAATCTCTGCCATTGATATTTCCCATATGTTCAAATGCTGATTGAAATTTGAACATCTAAAACTGAAAAAGGACCTTATCAGTTATGGAAAAAAGTTTCCTTCTGATACCAAGAGCAATTACACATCAGTAAATACAAGCTAAAGCTCCTGTGTTGGTTTGTTTTTCTCCTTCCTTTGTTTGCTTTGTTTCTGTACTTGCCTTTCATCCCATTAAATTCATTGGCCAAATTAGTCACTGTTATCTGGTTTAAGAAACATCTCATAATTAACCAAATGGAAAAAAAAAAATCAGGTTGTTTCCAATTCCCTAAACCCCAAATCTTATCCACCCACTCCAACATCTGCAGATGGTAAGCACAGCGTGTCTCTTCATTAATATCAATAATGTTCATTGTTAATATCTACACACAATAATCTTTTGATCTATACTGAAACTATTTGTCTGGCCTAGTTCTGCACTCATTGCTCAGGCAAAACCAGCTCTTGAATCAAAGAGAGCTTAGCTCGATTAAAGGCTACAAGGAAAGAGCTCTTATTTTGCTCTTGGCACTGACTGCGCTGGGAGAATCCCATAAGAAGTAGCAGTATTGTGGGGATGGATGCCTTTGTGTTCAGCAGCTGCAAGAAGGTGTCTCAGCTTTGTGAGTCAGCCCTGTTCCAGTGAAGCAACTACTGGTGGCTATATCTGAAGAGAGATTTTTGTGCAGCCAACAGGTTTTCATAGGGACTGGTTGCATTCTGCTACATTTTGAGTGTCTCTTACATTTCAGAAGGGACATAATAATAATCAAGTGTGAGAGATACTAAGGACTGTTTGAAAAATAAACCAACTTCTCCCTCCCTAAAGATGGAGCCACATCAAAATACTCTTTTTAATCGACCTCGGCCTTCTCTTAAACAGATTTGAAGTCTTTGAGCTTTGTGTTTCTGAGCTTTTCTCACAAGGGGCTCAAGGACTTCTCCCGAAAACCAGGATTCTTGCAGAATCAAATCTTTCTGTCAGCTGAAGCTTTAGGGAAAACCCCCTAAAACTCCTTAAAAAGCAGTAGCTATTTCTGCATGTTACAGATTCGGGATTCGCTTCCATGGCAGCTCAAGGCCGGAGAAAAGGAAATCTCTGAAGTATTCTCAGTTGTGTGCATTTCCTGCTGGGCAGATTTCATCTATAATTTGATAATCTGCAATAAAGAGGCAAGACTCGAAGCAAGAGCAACAATGAGCTCTTGAAAGTTGAAAACGTGCCTTGGAGAAAGTCTTCACAATGGCTTTCAATAGTCAAAAAATCAATGCCAGCAACACTTCCACTGAATTTACTCAGTCAAGGCATCAGAAATTTCTAGCAACCCCTGTTCCCCAAAACACCTTACAACCCCAAAAGATACGAGGTCTCAAACTATGCATTCAGCATGCATCTATGGATTCATTACCAAAAATCCACAGGGAAGAGTTAAAGGACAAACTCTCACTTTCCCACAGACTTCTGTTATTGCTGTAGCAGGTCAGAAGTCTTCCAAAGTGCCAGTTATACTCACTCCTTGTTTAAGAACAGTTTTAATTCCTGCAATATGAAACCTACCTTTATGCAAATACAGAATGACTGTAGGTGCTGAACTGGTTGTTACCTAATAAGAAAAGGAAACCACTTGCTGCTGTACTTATTATCCATCTCCTTATTCATCACTGACTCACTTATCTGTAAATGTCAGGAGCTAGGGAAGAGGCAGCTCTGTGTTTTCAGTCTGACAGTAGCAGACTCTCAAAGGCTGCTATCCAATAAAAACCTGGTCATTATAAGGACCTAAGTCCTTTCCAGTCAGTTGTCCTTCACTGAGGTGGCAGGTGTGGTTTTGGGGTTCTTCCCCAAAACTTGTTTTTACTCTGCAATTCAAACACAAATCAGTAAAACTTAACTGGTTGTGAGTTGCAGCTACTTGGAGAGAAGGCAGATTGTTCTCTCTTCTTCAGTTTCACAAGGACCAGCAGCTGGAAATGCAGCTACTCAGCAGAGAAAGACTCAAAGAATGACAATTGACAGAGGTACATTTTAGTTCCCACAGTACAACTGTACACAAACTTGGCCATTAGGGCATAAGGCCTGCTTGTTCAAGAGAAGGGCCTTCTACCAAAGATTACACCAACGAATCAAACTGATATGATCACTCCAATGTGGTTTCAATTGCACAGTCATCAATGGAATAAAGAAGATTCTTCCCTCTAGGGCATAATCTACCTTTATTGCAGTAACTGCATCTAAGGGATGACTAAGTATTACTGTATAATTTTAATACAACATAGCAAGTCAGACTAATCCATCATAGCTCCGAAATGACAAGTACTTGCTGTCAGTTCAGTCCATGTCAAATATCAATATATAGAACAGCTGCTGAAATGTTTATGATATATAAATCATGCTTATTCAGACATATCCTTAGAGATAGCCAAGGTCATCTTTCTTGTATAAATTCCTAACTCAGAAGCCACATTATGGATTTTTAAAGCTAAGAGAAAAAACTGCATTTGATTATTAGATTTTTATGACTGTACTCTAATGTGCATCCTATCTATCACCAGACCACGGAGAACATAGGAAAATGCATGCTCTTCATCTCTGATAACATGCTTATACAATTCAGTTCCAAATCAAAACATAACAGATACTGTTAGTTGAACAAATCAAGAAATGATGAGCTAATGGGAAGAGACTGCTCATGAGAACTACCAGCCAGTTTTCATCCACAGCAAGAATGTCTCAAGGTCTCTTTTTGGCCTTCAAAATCCTAAGTTTTCTTGCCCAAGCCACAGTGGGTAGTTCAAAGGCTATTTATTTTCTTTCTTCCTCTAAGTTTCCCATTGAAATCCAATTGTGATATTTATTATTCCAATAGCAACTGGTGAAAAAAAGCCCAGGAATTTTCAGGACTGAGCATACAGATGACAATTAAAAAGCTCTTGAGAATCATCCTCCAGATCTAGCTCTCTCTCTTGACGGCATCACCTCTACCAATCTCTTCTTAGAGAGAATAGCCTTGAAACACTGTCCCTTAACGATGCTTTTAGTGAGCTAATCCCTCTTTTTACAAATTCTAACCCAGCAAACAATCACATCTTCTAAGCAGCAAGGTTGGTTAATGCTCAATTCCTACACGTATTTGAAGAACTCAATACCGTTCCTGAATAAATACAGTGGATTCTAGACACAAGCAAACATACACAGATGCACACTAAGGCACATATGAGGCATAAACCTGAGATAAAAGCAAACAGAAATATCCTTTGGTAAACGATTCTTTCTGCTAACAATAATAGCAGTCCAAAATGACTCATCTGCCTCTCAGTGGCTCGAGTTGTTAGATACTGTTACACCTCAGTAACAGCACCAGTGTATGGTAACAAAACTTGGCTAATGGCTCACAGGTGACCTAGGGACTGTAGTGACAGGACAAGGGGTAATGGGTTCAAACTTAAACAGGAGAGGTTTAGATTGGATATAAGGGAGAAATTCTTTACTGTGAGGGTGGTGAGGCACTGGAATGGGTTGGCCAGGGAGGTTGTGAGTGCTCCATCCCTGGCAGTGTTCAAGGCCAGGCTGGATGAAGCCTTGGGTGCCATGGTTTAGTGTGAGGTGTCCCTGCTTATGGCAGGGGGTTGGAACTGGATGATCATAAGGTCCTTTCCAACCCGAACTATTCTATGATTCTAAGAATTTATATGCTGGTATTTATCTTAAAACATCCATTTACCATCATGAAGCATATGGGAAGCAGTTATTCTGAAGCTTTGAAGGGTGCTGCAGAGTATCTTCACTGCTTCTTTCATTAAGCTTTGTCAAGGTGGTGCCCTGGTTCCCATCTGAACTCCTCCATGGGGCATGGCATAAGCAAGGGGGATTATGCTGATGCAAATAAAAAACCTCTCCATTTAAGGCGTTTGGAAAATGTCCATCTGAAAATCCATAAAGACATCTCTACATCCAGCTGGACACTGTGAGTTTGACTCAATCCACAAGCTTCACCTCAACCACATCAGTCGAGAATAATTTTTACATATGAAGTTCACAACCTGAAACTACAGGATATAAATAAAACCACAGAATAAGATCATTATACCAATCATTCTGCTGTACATAGGAAGAGACAGCATTATGGGGAGAGATTCAGAACTTCTCCATTAAACTTCGGTACTTAACATTTTGAACCTGCACAGTGCTTTAGAGAACAGAACATACACAGGAAGGTTAAACTTCTGTTTGGTTAAAAAATACCCCACTAGTTTCCCCTTAAAACTCCCATTAGCCATTCATTGCTATGCAGTACATTTGTCAAGTGAGGGAAAAACCCACCAGGGCTAACGCCTTAAATTGTGCACCATAGAATAGTGTTGGAAAGGACCTTAAGATCATTTAGTTATCTAAAGCAACACTCTTAAAGTCATGCTTAGAGAGAAGAGATTGTTCAATACCCTCTCAGACTGTGTGATTATCACTGCTCACATTACAATTAATTCCATTTGTAGGCATCAAGACAAAAATGTTGTGACTTGAGAAACCATCAGCCACCTGCATCACGCATTGACTTCAGTTTGTTTTGCAGGCATTTGTTTCAGATGGAGACTTTCTTCAGGTGTACCCTAACCCTAACCCTAACCCCTCCACTTCTGAGTGCTCTTTCAAAGACAAATGTCGAACAGGGCCATTCCTTCCTCCTGTGCAGTGAATGGATTCTTTGAGGAAATGGGAGTATTAACTGTGATACAGCTACCCTTTATTTCAAATTCTTTCACACAGAGATCACTGCTTCTGGGACCCACGTCTTATGCACAGACCACACACTGGGAGGAGATGCACTGACCTCAGGTCTGTTACATCACCATTAATGTTACTCCACCCAGGATCTCAATAGTTCATTTGGATGAAGTTTCAGAAGTTATCAAGAGCAGCCTGCATAATAAGCCACAAACTTGGGCTGATTCAGGTCTGAAAGTCTAAACAGTGCTCCAAGAGTCAAAGAGGGCAAACTCTCCTTACGTTTCTTTTTGGTGTTTGTTTGGGTTCTTTTAATTCATATTCCCTGTTTTATTGCTCGGTCACAAGGAAATGAAGCAAACCTTTCATCTGTCCTCATTTGTCTCAGCTGTCATTTAGAGGAATCATGCAAAAATCCCTTCTGGATGACATGGCCTCCTGAATTCCACAAGCTGGATGGGAGACTCTGTACAGTCTCCAGAGCCAAACCAGAGGGCTCTCCAGCTGAAGCAACACAAAGCAAGGGAGAAATTACTAAGGATTCCTTCCCTTGACACAGGGGATCCTTTGGGTGGATGGATGACAGGGTAACCCACTTTACACAACAAATGCATGTCCTTCCCAGAAGGGGCCTGTCAGGCGTGGCAAGCAGCTACATGGGTTGGGAGCTGACACAATGATGTGGAAAGTCTTTGAGCAGCAGGATGAAGGGCTGCAGCCCGGCCTTGAGTGTGTGTTCAATTAGACTAAAACCAGAATGTCACCACCATTGAGGGAAAGCAAAGACACCTGGCTTCCATGTCCCTACCTCTTCAGATGTACTGAGCATAAACCCAGCAAGACTGAGAACCATGCTTTAGGGGTTTCATTCCTCAACCCACTTGTCCTTTCAGGTGCCCATAGGACAAAAGATGGAAGCAACAGAAAGGGTTAATAACTTCATTACAGTTGACTGGCATTAAAACCAGGCAGATGTGGGCTTTAATTAGAAAGCAGCTGCACATACATAAACCACAGCAATCTTAATCCAGAGAGTGGCAGTGTGAATACAGAACTCTCTTGCAAAAGCACATACCTTTAATCTGCGTTTGTCTGTGGTTTGAGAGGGAAGGGGCTTCAGGAGAACTCTATCCAGGAGCTCACAGGAGATAGAAGGAGAAAGCACAATATATGTCTGAAAATCAGAAAAGGGTACTAAGAATGTAAACAGAAAAGAATAAAAATAACCACATAGATCAAGTTACTCAGCACCAAAACAGAACAGTAAAGTTTTCCATTACCTTTCACACAACAGAGCTCTCCCACTCTGAGCAAGACTCCAGCTGTTCTCTTGGCTTTCCCCTGGGCATTGATTATGCTGGATATGCTGTGAACCCCCCATATCTGGCAATTATATCTAGAATATACCAGCCCTTTAGGAATTTAGGTACCCAATTTGCTAGAAATACTGCAGAGGAGGAGGTCATGAACACCACTGTTCATTTTTACACTCTGTTCATTTTTACCATGGTTCACTGGGAAGAACGTGGAGGTTTCCTTCTTGGGACGCGGAGAGCGCACAGGAAGCATAGCCAGAGAAGCCAGGCAATACATATTCCCTTCACATCTGCAGGCAGCAGTAAACCCCTGCAAGCTGCTCCCTGACAGCAGTATAAAAAGGAGGTTAGTTATCCCCAGAAAGTCCATTAAGGCTGAAGCCCACAGGCTTGTTCACCCTATGTGTAAGCATATGCCTGTGTACTCCACAGAGAACAATTTTATTGGTACTCCTCAGTATCCACAGAGGAGCATTCATGTCCTGCCTCACCATGGGGCTGCACACGTACTGTAAATGGGTGCAATGCACTTCATGTTGTCAGCTTCGCTCAGCTCTAAGAGTCTAAATCTTTAATGAGATCTGAAGGTAGAGAAGAGGGTAACTAAGCTGGGAATTTATGTATCTCAACACACACTCCAGTAAGCCATCGTCCTTTCTGTCTTGAGAGATGATCCATATGCAGTCTTACTCTTTGGATGCTTACAGCTTACTAATGTTCCCACTGCACCAGCGTAGGTTACTTGGATGAGAAGTCCCTGGCCCTCAAAAAGAAATAGAGAGGACAGAGGACAGTCCTATCAAGAATCACAGCAGGCCTGGAAGCTTCTGTAGCAGCACATTGTGCAGTGCAAATAGAGAGCCATGTGGTGGCTTTGCAAGCTGCATGCCTCACAGACAAGATGAGAGACGTTAGCTCTCCTGTAACAGCTCTGACATACCTAATGCCAAGCAAAGCATTCTTCTTACAGTGTCAAAAGGCACAGACATCTTTAAAGAGAGCTGTACTGGGTTTGCATGGCAAGTTTTTGGTGGTGGGGAACTACAGGGGTGGCTTCTGTGAGACAATGCCAGAAGCTTCCCCCATGCCTGACAGAGTCAATGCCAGCTGGATCCAAGATGGACCCACCACTGGACAAGGCTGAGCCCATCAGAAACAATGGTAGGACCTCTGGGATGGTGTATTTGAGAAGGGGGTTGAAACTGCTGCCCCACAGCAGCCAGGAGAGATGAGTGAGTATATGTGAGAGAAACAGCCCTACGGACCCCAAGGTCAGAGAAGGAGGGACAAGGTTCTCCAGGTACCAGAGCAAAGGTTCTGTGGTGCAGCCCATGGTGAGCCAGGCTGTGTCCCTGCAGCCCATGGAGGTCCATGGAGGCCCCTGATCTCCACAACCCTTGCGTGTCCAGCCGTTTCTGTGGAAACTGCTATATAAGAACCTATCCTCTCACAAGCGACTAAATATGCATTTGAACAGCTAAAGCTTGGCCACTCTTCTTAACAATAACATCTTGAGATTCTGGTTTACATATCAAAACAGCTGGGGATGGTGCAAGGTTGACCAGGAAAGTGAGGTGGGATTGCCACAGAAAACCAGTATTAATTGTATTATTGTGAAGGTCAAGGTTGGTAACCTTTCATGTGCAGGCTGTGCAGGCTGAGTATTAAAGGAGAACAACTCCAGCAGAACCCAACAGATTTTCTTCGCTGCAGCCAGGTGGAGAGGGGGAAGCAGAAGCAAACATTCATTCACAGAGAGGAAACAAGAGGGGAAGGAAAACAGGAGGTTACACGTTCCTCTGACAGGTTGATGGGCTGAAATCATTCAGGATGGCAACATTTTTAGGCTCCTTGGGTCTGCTAGCTGAGAATGTTGTCCCTTCTCCTCACAACTGCTACAAGGCAAAGTGTTAGAGATGGAGCTTATTGCCCCAGGAGGCTGTAAAGTGTAACCCCAAGAGGGGACACCAAACGGTTCCACTCTCTGACATCTTCCTTCAGTGACTGATTCAAAGAAATAAACCCCATTTACAAGGATTCCTTCCAATGGAGTGACAGCTTGGCAAAGGATGACACTGGGACACTTCCCCGCAACGTTCCCATAGAAGCATTGTGGATCTGTCCTTTCATCACAGCCTTCAAGGCAAACCCTACACGCAGTTCTAACAGAGTAAAACTGGGGGATGGGTGTGGATTTCATGGACTTGGAATTCCTGATGATTACTGCTACTGAGATTGACATTGAGCAGAAATCAACCCTCAGGTTGACCAGAAACCCACCCTTTATAATGGTAGATGAATCTACACCTACGTAGTCCTTACCTGCACCACTGCTCAATGAAGGTTATGATTCACCTTCCATTTCATTTGTGAACATGTACCACATTTCCTTCGTTCCCCAAATGTCCCAGTGACGGCTGCTGGCATTTGTGGGCACACAAAAGTAACTAGTAAAGAAAAATATTGCAGCTTCTTCAATTCAACCTACCAGCAGGAAACAGGCATCGCATGTGTCGGTGCTCTGGGGACCAGTTGCCAGCACCTGATACAATGCTGGCAGACTCAGCAGCAGTGCAGGAATTAGTGGCCTAGTGTGAATAATTTGTGAGTGAATTGTATTACCTCCAAATGAAATCTTCCTCCCCCAATCTGAAGCTATAAAATAATGTGCTGTGGCCATTTCCTAACATCCATATTGTGCCGCAGCTACTTTTTCACAGGTCTTCTTTTGTACAAAGCCCACTGAAGTGGGAGCGATGGGAAGGTCAGATTTGTTTTGGAAAAGTCCAAAAGCTCTTTTTGCAGCACAGTTATTAGGAGGACTGTGAGAAGGCCCACTGGCAATGACATATAGATAAACATCTGCATTCCTTACATACCACAATCATTTTTGCCTCAAGTAGAACTTCACACTTCCAATGTTAAACAGATTGTGCATGTGTTGATTAGACACCCAAATTCTCTCTCCCCGTTTGGTGTCAGGTATCCATTTGATAATTTGCTTTTGCATTATGAAGAGCCATGACTGACTCTATGATCCTTCCTTTAGATTTGTCAAAGCCCTCTTGCATGCTGAGCAAACACTTAGTCCCTTATAGCACTGCATTAGCTGACTCCTTAGTCAAAACGTATTCCACTACCTTCGAGTTACATTGCAAAGATCCCCAACTATTTTATGCACTGCCTACTTAGAAAATAAATAAAGATTGAATTACATTCCTGAGCCCAGGATCCTCTTGCACTATACGAATGTAAGTATTTAATTTGGCTTTCCTTGTTTATGTTAGTTTGTTTTAGTTGCTCTGTGTCTTACTCAACCACAAGAATGCAGTATAATTGGACTTATTCAGTATTGTGTGTCTTTGGCTGCTTTTTACTTCCCAGAAGTCAAAAAAAAAAAGAGAGAGAAGGTTTTTAACAGGAGGTCTAAAAGTGTTTTTTGTTCTTTAGTTGTGAAACTAAAAACTAGACAAACAACNTTGGACTTATTCAGTATTGTGTGTCTTTGGCTGCTTTTTACTTCCCAGAAGTCAAAAAAAAAAAAGAGAGAGAAGGTTTTTAACAGGAGGTCTAAAAGTGTTTTTTGTTCTTTAGTTGTGAAACTAAAAACTAGACAAACAACCAAAAGAAACTTCATACCGAGAGCCTGCAAATAAAGGCATAGAGTTATAAAATGAACTGATTGTATCACTGGTGAAAGGAAGCAGACTGCCAGCCTGTAGAGACTGCAGTCTGCTGCTCACCCCAGCAGAAACACATTGGACATTAGAAACATGCGGTACTTCCTCCAGAACTCTCTTGCCAACATAAGTTGGTTTGTGGCAGGTACAGGGGAGAAGAGGAAGTCACCACGTAACAAAAAGTGATGGGGAGGTTATTCCAGCAAGTGAGAACTGGGAGGTACCAAAAACCTGTTTGAGCTCCCACCGTAGGAAATGGAAAGGCTGCTGTTGGGTGTAGAAGGACCTGCTGCAGGTGGCAGGAAGAGCCTCAGGTGGCTGTCTCAGAACCTCAGCAGCAGGATGCACAATACCAGTCCCATGGCTCCTTCACTGGGACTGTCCATAGTGGGATTCAGCAGATTCTGGTTCCTGTGGGGTTCATTGGTCTTCCAGCAAATAAACCATCAAAGCTTTGACACCTACTGAACTTCTGACCCTCCATCCATCCCATCATTTCATTAAATACAGACTAATTCCTTAATTCTGCCTTTTTAAAACCAAGACTTCTGAAATTACAAGCTGTTATTTTTATTAGCAGACATGACTGGCAAAACGCAAGAGGCCAGTTGCAGCACATTTGTTGCTGGTGTGAGTCAGTTCATGCCATTGATTCATTCCAACTGTACGATGCTATTTTGCACTTCTTTAGAAGGTGGTCTGGGTTTTGTAACTTAATTTAAAATGGTTAAATACCTTTTTTTTTTATCTGAGTCCAAGAAATTAGCACCAGCTTCAATATCTCCTATGCCTAAGTAGTGCCATTCATTCGGTATCTACTACACCTAAGTAACGTCAGTCCTCACATTTAGATTGGCTCTTACATCTCAGCTCTTTGACAGGTTTCTCCTTTCTGCACTCAGGAGTACAAAGGAGGTTTGGGGGCTGGGAGAGGGGGGGGCAGCCAGGTAGGGTGAGGAACCATCTCTGACCATGCAGGAAAGAAATGCTGCTTGAACATCAAGCTCTAAGGACAAAGGGGGCCAGCAAGCAGCAGGGGAATTTAAAGAAATAACCCTGGCCTCACAGACCTTGAAGGGCTTCATTAGAGCTTAAGAGTAGCAGGGATAGCATCTAGGAGAACATGGAAGAAACCTTGTGACTGATGTTACTGTTGGTACCTTCCCTTAGATTCACAACAGTTTACAAGTAAAGTTTCCCTACAAAGACAGGGAGGATTCTCCTATGAAGTGTGCTTTGTCTGGCAAAATAAACTCTGCAAAGCAATCGCTCACATCCAGTTCCACATCCAGCTCGCCGACAGCTTCTCAGTGCAAAGTGCACGGTCAGGGTCGGGGCTGGAATGTGAAGTCCAGCTCCTCCCAGACACAGGGAGCGTGCCCAAGAGCTGAGGAGAGCTCAGGGCAACCCTGCAGAACCTTCTGCCTATTTCTATGAAATGTGTAAAATGAACAACCACCAAAATAAACCTCCACAGGAGGCAGAGAGCAGCAGGATCCAGAGCAACTACAGTCGAATATTCACACTGGAGCTCCCAATTTGGAGATGTCCTTAGTTTACAGATGCCTGATAAAGATGTCCCATCCAACATCTCCAAATCATATCTGAAAAGACTGGTTTTCTTACACTGACTTCTTGTCAGCTGAAAACCATGACCCTTCTATGCCACAAAAAGTTCTATCTAGCCATAAAAAGCTCAATAATCTTAGTGGAACTAAAGGAATTTCAAATCTTTCCACTTTATAATTGTTTATCATTGAAAATTGGGTTGTACAGGCATTTGAAATGAAAATTTATTGTAAGTATTGTTCTAGTGCTTTATTGTTTACGAGGACTGTCAACAAAACTGATTCTATACTCTGTGTTAAAGTGCATGTACAGCAAGCATTGCATTGGGAAAACAAGGAATAGCCAAAGAGGAGCCACATAAAGCAGAGGCACACCCTTCTGAGGCAGGACGCAAAGCAACACCCATAACTAAGAAATAAATAATTCATCACAAACTTTATGCCTTACTGTTCCCTGTTCCAGGGGCCAATACACCAACATTTTGCAGATGCCATCTACTGGGGAAGCAGGAAAATGAATTAATTGTACGTGATTTTCAGGTGGACAATAAAATACGTTCCTAAAACCTCATGATTTCTGGTTTTGTGTTAGCTGTTGCAAGAATAGTGAGCAAGGCAACTGTCTCTTGAGCATTTAGGATGAGCCAAAAGGAAACCGGGGAAATGTAGATACGTGACTGTTAACATTGCAGAGCCAGCAGAGTAGAAATAGCGGTTTTAATTAAACCCTGATCACCGAACTGAGAAACCGCCGGTATCCTTCAGAGAACCACAGTTAAACTCAGGGACGGGATGCTCACAGCCCTCAAGGTGCCGGGCTCGTTGTTTATGCAATGCTGCCCTCTAGCAACCGAAGCCAGCGCACAGGACTGGGGCAGGCTCTCCTCAGAACACAGGTTGCCTTACGTTGTTTGCCACATCTGTGCTTTTAAACTGCATTTTAAAGCTCTTACTCGGTAAATTTTCTACCCTGGTTGTGTTCCTCCTAGCTCAAGAGAAACAGCAAAACTGGGTACTTGGTTGTGAGGGTGAAAGCTAAACATCTGGAGACAGCTCCTGCTTTATAAAGATATATACACCTGACTAATTTTGCTCCATTAGACACTGTATTATCAGGGAATCTGGCTGCAGTCCTTTGCTTACTCGGTGCAAGTTGCCCTATAAGAAACAGACTGGTGCCAGTGAACTAAAGCTCTACGTGCTTCCAAAGACATAGGTAATACCTCCCTGGTTTTCCTAGTCCTACATGTACAAAGCACATCCCAGTTCAAGGCTGGAACTATAAACCCAACCATACTAGATACCACTCATGGGGTCTGACCCATTCTGCCCTGTGACATGTTCCCCCTGTAACTTGTAATCCCTCTCAGCTGCTAACTCAATCCACATGGGAATTAAGATGCCAATAAAATACATATTCATTGAAATTAGAAAGTAATTCAATAACTTTAAGGGCAGTTATAAAATAATCAGTTATAATTTTGTTTCTTTGACACATTTAGACTCCCAAGCCTTGGGTTGATACTCAGGCTGGGGCTAGGAACGCATCGACGTACATGTTCATCACTACAGCGCCCTGAACAGCACCACTGGAGTCAGTGTGAGTTGAGAACAGACTTACAGACTTCTCTGAATGCCTGCCCTGGACAGAAGTTAAGATTCTGATCTGTAATTGAGTTGAAAGCCACTGAAAAAAAGGCTTTATTTAGAAAACCTTGTTCAAATTAAAACAAACCCAAACTGGCTCCAGACCTAAACTGGAGGGAAACATAATTAAATATTCTGATTAAATGGCTTCCACGTTTACAAGAAACAAATAAACACAAGTTTTCTGTTTAAAACAAGAAAGAAAAAGGAAGCCCCACATCAGGGAAAGCATCAGAAGTGCTGCCAAAATAAGGAAGGTGAGCTGCTGGCAGCCACTGGGCTAAGGGACCTCTTTAGCTACTTGTAAGACCAAACTGGTTTTGGAATGATGCAGAGTGGAAAGTCATAGCAAACAAAAGGTCAGACATCAACAGAAACACACTTCAAAAGGCAAAGAAACTTGTATTTTACACAGTATACTCCCTAAAGACCTAACAAAAGATCACTGCTGTCATGTGAATTCAGTTGTGCTGAGGAAACATTGAGAGGAAGACTCAACAGGCAAGAGGCACTCAACTCCCTGCTTCTCTCCCAGCTGAATTAGACCCCCACAGGGTGTAACACACATACACTGGGGATTCAGGATGGCCACACTGACCTACGTGTCCTTCCCCTCTTCAACGTCTTTTGTGCACAGCCCAAGTGGATGGGGCATCACTACCAGGAACAGCACATTTGCTGTGGTTGTGTCTTTGAGGAGGCTTTTGCATTGCCCCAACAGGCCAGCAAACTCGATCATGGGTTATCAGACATTAAATAGACAGACAAGGGGCAAAGGCATGGCAATGTATGTGCCTCAGGGACAGCTGAAACTTCATTTTACAGTAATCTGCTGCTTTGCATCTGCTGAGAGTTTCACATTCAATTCAAAGCATTTCCTCCAACCTTTTCCCCATAGACTTAAACTTTGGGAGGGGTTTCTAAGTGACACCACTGAGGAGCATGGTGCAGTAGTGGAAAACCGCGTTACATGGAACAAATCAGTAGATTAAAACCTCCACTTCTGTTTATCCAAACAAATGCTCCTTTCCATTAGCCATAACACAGGAATCCTGTAGCACAATCTTTGAGGCCGATTATGTGCAACTGCTTTTAAATATTACTTTGGGGTTTCTCTTTTGAATTAACCAACAGGACAGGCTTAAAATACCATCAAATTATTTCCCTTCGTATTACCACCAACACTTCGTGAGCTGTTCAGCTTCTTGACCGCACCCAACTTGTTGAAAGGTCAGGACTGGATCCACCAGGGATTCACACTGGATAACTTTTCTATGTGTTATAACCAATACTTGTCAAACAGCGCGGTTACGTCTTCGGTAGGATTCTACAGGCCTCAGGCTAAATTCCTATTGTAGCCAGGAGAATTTTTCTTGAGAGAAGACCAAGGGATTAAACTGTTGAAGGAAAAGAATAATTTTAGAGAGCCCTGCTGGCCAGTTTGCACATCAGATAACGTGGGGCTGGAACTGGCAGGCTCTTTGGGCAGGAATGGAAGAACTGCCTTACCCGCTTAACCTCCGATTCAGCTATTGCAAACTCTTGCCTCTGGAAATCCAAAGTAGGTGTATGAAGGGGAAGAGGAGAAAGCCCCAGTACTGAAGGTACCTCAGAATAGTACTGAAGTGCCTCAGATATGAAAGTTACACTTAATCAAAGAATGGTTAACTACAACTCTACTGCAATGCGAACTTATTGGCATGCTTCAGTGCTTTCCTGATTCAAGATATTAATGAACACAGTGTTGCCTATAGACAGTACTATCTAAACCAGGAAATACGAAACTCCAGGAGTACACGTAGCCACAGAAGATGTTTCACATCTACGCTCAGAGGAAAAACACTGTAAGCTGATAAAAATACTACTGCCATGGAGAAAACAGATCAAATAGCCCTGAGGGACAGAAAAGGTAGCAACAAGTCTCTAAGGCAAAGGGTAATGTTGGGATGATGGTACACACTGCAAAAGCTTCCTGACATTGCGTTTTGTTCCTCTTTATTCCTCTGTTTGCATTTTTTTTTTTATCTGGTTTGGGACACTTCCAAATTTTCCCAGTATCCAAATGCACCACAAATCAGCTACAGACTGAAAACACCCCACATGCTGGGGCTCCAGTCAGGATCCTGATGTATTCTTCCTGAGCAGCTCTTGACAAGTCATTTAACATCTCTACTCTGTTTCTTCTCCGTTATAAAATCAGTATCCTACCTCAAAGGACTAATGTGATACTATTTGGCTATGCACACCTTCTCAGGATATTTAGATAGACTGACTGCAGGCAGCAGAGATATAAAAGGATGTTTAAACAAGAGGAGCCTCAAAGCTGTCTTAAACAGAATCACTGGGCTGGAGACATAATAATGATCAGAGAAGGGAAAGGCAGTGTAGCAACTGCAACAGCAAATCTTCCCCACTGTGAACATATGGGACAGAATGACACCGATGGGCTGCAGGCTGCAGCTGGTTTTCAAAGGAACCTTGCCTGATTTGTACACTTCAGAATCAATGGAGTCCAACAACAAAGCCTGAACTCTTTTCACAGGAGTCCATGCATTTAGAAACGGGGCTAATCACAGCTATGAGATAAAGAATCTTCCCTTTTTGTCACTGTGAAGCTCATCACACAGGATACACCAGTTAATCTAACTCAACTTCTACACGCATCTGAAATGGCTAAGGTTAGAGAGAATTATTTGGATTTACAGCTGTACAGTGCTGAACCAGGACCTCCTTGCTCACTGTTTGCCCCAACATCTGGAGTCAAACTTCTGGTAATGGAGATGTTAGCCCAGGAATCAGTTGCTTTGAAGCATTCTGGTTTATACTACTGTAAGGCCAAATTGAATGCTTCATAGCATGGGAATAATGGTGGGCTTGGTGGTTGTTAATAGCAATTCTTACTATATTAATTTATTCCTAAAGTGAACCTGCGATGCTCAGGCTAAGCAGATCCAGAATGTATCACATTAGTACCTCAGGGCAAGGAATACAGTAAGATGTGCCATTATAAACTCAGGGAAGCAAACTATATCCTTGACATACCCTGCTCCCAGACACTGCTGAGGCAATTGATAATGCTTTATGTCTCATGTGAGGAACACCAGAGGAAATCTCTCCAACTAGTCATGAATCAAACAAAGCACAGCACAGAGAAATAGTGCCAAAACCAGCTGTGGAATCTGCAGTGGCAAGTGATGAGAAACTCAATGCCAGAGGGAGGGCAGGGCTGTGCCCTTCCTCTGGTTTTGGGGGCTTTAACTGCTTTTCCACTGATTGTTATAGAACCTTTACAGGGATCTCACAAAATCTTCCACTCTGGAGAAGAAAATCCATTTTACAGACACCTCCTATTATACTGGCATCTTCCCTGTAGTTCTACAGGATAAGACTTACCCATCCTAACAACAGGCTTCCGGCTAAAGAAGAAAGCCAAAATACAGGGCAACACTCCTCTTGGCAAGGAGATGGGGATTGAAAGTGGGTTTTAATCACAAAGGAGAATGTCCCAGACAGCAGGGTAGAAAGGTAAAAAATAGAAGAGAAAATAAGAGTGGAGAGCTTCTGGTAGGTAACAGCGTCTCAGCTCCATTAGCCATAGCTAGAATGGGAGACATGTATTGTAGCAAGCCTGTGTGAATCAGTTGTGAGGTGCAGGAAGGGGCTTTCTGGGTTCCTGCCATATAATGCACAGTTCTGCACACTAGATAAATAGCACAGACCGCTGTACTGGAGCAGGGAAAAGGCAGTTGCAATAGTCAAGGCCATCAGCCTCAAGATGCCTTCTCCTATCAAACGCAGACCCTTCCTGTCGAAATAATGCAGCTAGACACATTCTTCAAGGCACTAACACGAATGATACGCCCTGGACACTGGTGCTGCCTCTGAAGACACAGCAGAAGGCAAAAAAGATCCATATTAAAAATAATGCACACTCAAAGCATTCGCATTCCAACCAGAAGTTGTTTAGCATATAATACTGAGCTACAGATATCCTAAGATCCAGTGGACCTAATCTTCAGGCTTTTAGACTGCTGTTTTCCAAACTACTGTTTTGACTTGTCACTTCATATCAAGCAAAGCATCTAGGGACATATTACATGAAAGGCAGCTGACGTGGTTTAGACCCAACCACGCAGCTCGTTCACTCCCTCAATCCCCCTTTCTTACCCTCCCCTGCTTCCAGAGAGATGGGGGGAGAATCAAAAGAATGCAACTCCCACAGGTTGAGATAAGAACAGTTCAGTAACTAAGGTAGAACACAAATCACTGCTGCTACCACCAATAATAATAATGATAAAGGAAAACAATATAGCATCTCATCAACCACCGACAGATAACTCACGACACCCCACCAACCGAGTGCTGACCGACCACCTCTTCCAACCACCCTGAGAGAGCTAGGCCTTCCAGATCACTCCCAGTTACCTCCTGGGCATGACGTGCTATGGTATGGAATACCTCTTTGGTCAGTTTGGTCCTGTCAGTACAGTCCTGTCCCTCCTTCCTCCCAGCCCCCCTTCCTCCCCGGCAGAGCATGAGGCTCACAAAGTCCTTGGTCAGGGCAAACATCGCTCAGCAACAACCAAAAACATCGGCCTGATCAGCCTTGTTCCCAGGTTAAGTCAAAACACAGCTACTAAGGAGGAGAAAAGCTGACTGCAACTGCTGAACCCAGGACAACAGCACAGAAGAACACTGATTTGATACCTTCAACAAAATGGAGGAAAATATTTGAAGACCCCCAGGAACTCCCAGTTGTTTTGATTCAATAAATCCAGTTTAACCCCACATTATTAAGCTTCGGTAAAAATATTTGGGTGTTGATTTGGTGATAACATAGTAAAAACCAGGAGTTTTCCTTCTGATCTCAACAGGACCAAGATTTAGTCAATGATGCCTCATGATATTAAAACAGGGATTTTCTCAAACCAATTAGCCAAGATATTATATTAATTTAATGATCAGCTTGCTTTGACTTCAGAAAGATCTCTCATGAGGTCTGGGCTTTTTTCATAACCCCAAGTTACTTCAGGTAAGCTCACCCTTAGCGTTTTCATACTGCAGTGTGAGGTACTGTGCTCTTTCTCTACCCACTGGTCTTACCAGGGCTGGCATTTGAGGCTGTTTGCTTCAAATCATGGTCACAGTAATGCCAAATGTCGTTTTTGTACCAACTCTGGCATTGTCCCCAAAAGATCTTTATCTGTCAGTCCACAGGGAATGTTCCTACTTCAGTGATCTGCATGTGCCAGGCATTATTCTGAAGATCTGATCCAAAGAGCTCCCTGAACAAGAGACTTTCTAAGGGGAAAAGCTGGTGGCATCCTGCCCAGTGAAGTGTGTAAAACACTCACCTGCATTTCCAGTTTATTCTGCTGAACATGTTGCTGTAATGGAATCCTCATTTGCAGCCACATTTGTGACTCGACTGTACTGGTAGGGATAGGACTTTGTTTCTCCAGATCAACTGACACCTACAAACAAGGATTCTCAAACATTACTGGATGCTGAAATCCAAATCCTGATGTGCACAATGGCAAACCATTTACAGGCTACACAGCTAAGTTAGCCCTGGTGGGATAGCACCAGGTTTGGGTACTTCTCCCCTTTTGTCCAGGGAAATCAAAGATGAAAGCCAGTACTGCACTTACACTGGGTGCTCAGGCAAACTTCGAGTCATATGATATTAAAGAAATGCCTGAAGAAGAACAAGAGCATTCAAACATTCAGCTCTCGGGAGTGCGCTAGATAATTTAGAGGTATCATGATATAAAGCATGATGCTTAGTGGAAGATGTACTTTCTCCATACATCTATTTGATAGGCACCATAAGTGTTAGTGCTTCACTATAAGAACGATGACTGCACACTAACATCTTTGTTTCCATGCCAAAGCCCCCATCTGTTCTCTGCTCACAATTCTGGCACGCTCTTTTCTTTTCACTTTTGCCCTATGTTATACGTTAAGTTAAAAAAATACAGAAAAGTGCATTATCTCATATATCTAATTGATGATCTAGACTCTCAGTACTATTGAAATGCAACAAAGAGAGAACAGAACAAAGAGCGAATGGTTCAGAATACTAAGTTCCCAATTGTTTGAGATGTGGCACTGCTTTCCTGTGTTGCATTAGCAACCTCTTCATAACAAGGAGAGACAAAAAGAGTGTTTGAATTAATGACCTCATTTGTGGGGAAAAATCCTCTCATTTTTTAATGCATACTTCATCTGCTAACACACAGACACTAGCCTCTAATGATAGCCTTGCACTCATATATCACTAGCAGTGTACCATACATGATGAATTACCCACTAAATGTCACGATTACTGGCTTTAGGTTTTGTTAGCTTACAAAAAAGCTGCCTACAGTCTTTTCTGTTATCACTTGGTGCTTCAAAGACAGGAACAAAGGTTTGCATTAGGAGTTTTTTTGGAGATTAGCAATCAAACTGCTTGAGGTCACCATGAAATTGATAATATATAATAATGCCACATCTGCAGAAGTGCTTACTGCCTTTCGTCTGAGAGTGAATGCTGCAACAACAGTCACAATTACTTAGGGTAATACTCTAAATTTCCTTTTGGTCAGGAGAAGTACTTCAGAAAGTGCCTGCTGGGCTATAAATACAAATCAAACCTCAGGGCTTGTCTACTCTTCTAGCTCCTGGAAGGACACTTAGGATCAGAACAGTTAGAACTGTAGCTAGACCACAAGACCCAACAATGGGCCTTTTTCTCCAAAGCATCAGCGAAAGGGAAGCTCATAGTGAGGCATCTTCAGCTGCCCTTGAACATGTGCAACTTAAACGCCTGTTTATTTTCATAGGACAAATGCCTAGCTCCTCAGCCCCACGGAATGTCACTCTGTGTGAAACTACAGCAACTGGTATATAGTAAATACATTCACACACACAGCTCAGCAAGATAAAATCCTCACATAGTCTTACAGAAGTACAGCTTCACCACAGAAAGCGGACAGTCCTATCAGAATGACCAAGTGATCACACCCCACCATGGCTGAAGTACATCAAGTATTTTGTTCTCCCTACAGTATCAGTTTTGTCTGGCATATCTTAAAGAAACCATGCTAAAACAGAAGCATATTCTGAAGTAAGGGCAATATCCAGCTCCTTTCATAGATGCGCAATAGCTCTCCAGCCTCTCATAACCCAGTCCCATGTGGCTTGAATCTAACCCAGTTCAGTACTGAAGCTTTTTCCCTTTTCAGTGGTAATACAAAGAAAACTGGGGACTAGCTCTTAGTCCATGCTTTGCAGCTTTAATACTGTCCTAAATAGGTTACTAAGGATTGCTTTCCATGCTACTTGGGAAATGTAACTGATGTCAAGCCAATGTACCAACTTTGTGCCAACTGTTTCTTGTTTTCCCCTGAGTCAGGGAAGTAAAAAGTGTCAGAGAGCAAGCTGAGGACTGGGCTAACGTATGCTATGCTCTAGTGATCTGTGTAAGCATAGTGAATCCATAGGGGACACTTACAGACCAGAACAACCTGGAGCAGTCCTCAAGCTACCATAATGCATCCTGGGCACAGTGTAAACATAAGCGTCCTCCAAGGCTGTGCCAAATACTCTGGCAATTCCTGATATTTTGTCCTTAAGTGAGAATATTTCCTCATATGTTGTGTTATCCTGCCTTAAAACCTTACGAGTTCCCTTTCAGGAACAGCTTAGAAGGGGTATTTAACATATACCCTACACAAGAAGTCACAAGTCAGAACAGTTTCCAAGACCTCTGCAAAACCTCACCTTGCCCATCTGCTTTGGAAGTCAGGAAAAAGGTCCCTCCATAAAATATTGTCACTATATCCCAAACATGGCAGCGGAAAAGAACTTTCTTTTGGTCATATTTTTGGTCATATTTTTTTTGGTCATATTTCCTCTTTGTGTTCTTGCAGAACTTTCTTCCATGCTGAACTCTTAAGGGTTAACTGGCATTGGGTGGAGGAGGGGGAAATCAGAGGTCAGCTCATGTTCTGATACCAGTGAACTCGCAAGTTACTCCTTAAGCATGTGGTTTCATCCTAGGTTCTTCCTGCCAGCAATTTCTCACTTTAATCATACACCCACAGCAACCCAGATCTTTAAATTCAGCAATTCTTTCTCAGGTTTCAGCAAGTCATTGGCAGCCTGAGCTATTTTTGGGATATTTTCTCTACTGCAGATGCAGCTCAGGAAAACGCAGGGAGCATGCTAAAGACCTGCAGCTATTTGCCTTGTACGATCTGCTCATTTCTCTTTATTTCTCTGTTTTCCTGCACTGATCACTTAAAGGACAATCTCTCTTGCAAACAAAATCCCCGGAGCCTGATTAGAGGGACCGAAGGCTCCCAGACACGGATTGCCTGCCAGCCACAGCACGGTAAGGACATGGACACTTTTGGCTAGCCTTGCATCACAGCTTTTTAAGCTTTGCTGAACGTTTATTTGTGTCCATCGCTTCCAAATCAACACTGCTGGCATGGCAGGCAGTCTCCGGCTCCCGGTCTCCATTTTCATTCCCTAAAATCCTCAGCACTTGTAAGTAACAAATTTATACTCACCGTTCTCTTTGTGTGTTCCATAATCAATGACTGCCACTAATATTGATCAGTTCCAGGGGTTGGGGTTTTTTCCTTACATTTTAGCATCTTTTGGAGATCTGTAATTTGTGATCCTGGTTGAAACTGGGTATTTCTACTGCCTGATCCTCCCTATTTTAGGTATACTGTTATTCGTTAGCTCGGCAAATAAACCAGGGAATGGGTGTATGTACGGTAGATGGAAGCATTATAAAAAAGACCTGCTAGTGCTGATTTACTCTGGTACACACAGAGCTCTCTGGGCTGGTGTGCCAGCTCTGCTATAATACCTCTAAGCTGCCACATAGCAGTAAGCTAACACTACAAAGACATATACAGCACAAAACCAATGCAGCAGAGCGAGCTGTACTAAAAATGAATAGGTTTGATCATGCAGTTCTTTTCTATATGCTCACCCAGTAAGCTCTGTAAGGACGGTGACATTCTAGTTTCATAGGACATAGTGTTTTATTGTAAGAATCGTTGAACATCCTCAGGGATGTATTACTTATACATACTACTGCAGGAAGATGAACACAGTTCATGTCTAATGATTGTACAAACCAAATCCTGGGAATCTCTGGTGACAGAAAGTGGAAAAGAGCTGCTTTGGGTCCTTCCCTGTACTTCGGGCTTTTTACAGAAACTGGAATTACTTTATGCCTTATCCTTCCATGTTCAGTAATAAGATGATTGCAGAGAATTCCCCCGAGGGCTTAATGTCCATCACCCAACTCTCCGACTGCAACTCCGTGTTTGTTGTTCTGTTAGGAGACTGTTTAGAAAGCCTGACTTTGTGCTAGAGCTAGGCAAGCCTTTAGATCGAATAAGCAATAAAATCTACCTGTGTCTGCTGCCAGAACGGACAAGAGCATACTGTACACTGGTAGCCCCTAATATTTCCTATCAAAATGCCTAGACATTACAGACTGCAGCAGAAACAAAAGTTACCACAGTCTTTGAAAGAGGATTTTAGGAACTTACTAAACTTCATCTTTCAACTTTTCAATGTGGGAGAATTGCTTGTTCATTTCCTAGCTTGCAAATGTTCCTTGAGTGCTTTAGAAAACCAGTTGGAAGGATGGGAGAAACGCTGTACGTGCACGAGCGGACTGAATGTCTTCAAGGCTTAATTTTCAGTATGGGGAAAGTTCTGAGGTTCATACGCAAAGAAAGGAAAGAAAAGACAAAGCCATGCAGGATATAATGACTTGCAACTCAGAGCAGCAGGAGCAAGAAGGGGAAACTTCAAGATTTAGGATCAGGCTCTGAAAGCCTCTTATCAATTCTGAGACAATTTCTTTGCCACTGTCTATGTTGCTTCTGAACATAAAACCAATCTCTGAGGCCAGCTTCCGTGGTGAATCTCTGCCTCAGTTCCACTGATGCTAGATTAGCCGAATGAGAAATAGAAATCAAACCTTTAATCCCAAGCTCCATTTTATACTCCATCCCAAAGGTTAACACTCAGCTTGCTGCAAATCTTGAGACCCAACACGTTTCCCAGAGACTGCAGGAAGAAAGGAATTATTACAGCTGGATGTGTTTTATTAGAAGTTAGCCAAGCATGCGACTGTTCACTGTTAACAGAGGAACTGATAGGTTATCAGACACGTTACATGACACTAGGTAAGATGCATGTAAGTCTAGACCCCAGATTGCTCTCTCTCAAAAGAAGTTACTCTCAGCACGACTGGAAATGGATTAAAGGAAGTTCTGCTGACAGGACAGGCCTGTGCAGAAGTGCATGTTTTGGGAACTGAGTGAGAGAAAACTCACCCCAGTGATATATCTGTACAGATCAGCGGTACCATTCAAGTGGTGCTTCCATGGGCTCCTTTTAGAAAACATCATACTAAATTGTGCCATTGATGACAATTATTAGAAGACAATGCATGTTGTTTCACAACATGCAGAAATGGAACAATCTGAACAATGACAAAGCAGATGTCATCAAGGCTATTCAACTTTTTGTTCTTAAACCAAACTGTTACATGTAGGAGCTCTCTGGAAGTTGAAAACCACATCTTGGCTAGAGCAAGAATACAGACCATGAGGATTAGCAAGTGTCCACATGTTCCCAACTGAGGATACACCCATGCTATGTTAATACACTTTCTTCTTGGTTTTGTGCATATACATTAACCCAGCCACACACAAGATGCTGAAGAAAAACTGACTCTATAAATGTACTGATTTATTATTCAGCAGCAGCTGTGATGCCAGGCACTCCAAAACTCACCCTTGATGGTCCTTGCCTAGGGACAGCTATATATAAAGGGCTAATGGATATCAATAAGGGCAATGGCTAAAGTGGAACTCCTGCTGACTTAGAGTAGAACTTGCTCTGGAGTTAGAACATGAGTCAACCCCACAATTATTCCTTCAGTTCAACAATCACAGCAGTAGGTCCCCCGATTTTAATGACATCCTCAGACACACTCTGAAGTTACAGTAAGTTACTGTGCAAGGGCACAGCCATGGCAATTGGCCAGTTCTATTCTCTTCACCTCTGAAGCAACGAACAGACAAATTTTGCTGGCAGTGTGTTGGGAGGCAGCATCAATTTAGAGGTGGAATATCACAGGGTAACAGAAATAAGAGGAAAAGTAGTAGAAATTTAAGGGTCATTGGAGGCAGGAATAAGTAAATGACAGAACAGCAGTGAATGGCAAGCTGCAGGCCTGAGTGTGAGGAGGTAGGCAGTGGATTGGCTTGACAGGAATAGAGGTGTACCAGGACATCCTGGAAGCAGAGTGGGAAGACAAAGGTAGCCAGGCAATACATAGCTGCTTCCACCTAATGTGATACAGCTGAGAAAAAGACTAATCCATTTTGCAGTACACCACTAAAGATAACAACAACAGAGACAGTATAGCAATGATGGCATCCTATAGGTATGGGTGAGATCCTGTTTGGAATATTACGTAGTTCTTGTCACTCACAATACAGAAAGATCCATATTTCTCATAACAACAGCCAGGGAGATGAGTGCTATTAGAAAAGATACCATCAGAGAAATTAATTATTTAAGATGTATAATAATGTTGGCCCAAGAACAAACAGATACAAATCAAACTAGAACTAGAACTAGATCTAGAAGAACACACTGAAGCAGTGAGATGGGAGCAAGACCCTAACTATCTCTTTTTGTAAGATGGAGCAGGATCAATTGCCAAAAGCACTGTTATATTTTTGCAAGTTGCTGCAACACTAATGGCTTCAGGACTGTTTTCTAGGTCACTGTCATATATGTTAATAAAGGGGAGATAAGAATCATCTGGATGTAAAGCACAGATGAATGGATAGGTGCTATCGTTTATTCTAGCAGGTGTTGCTCCTGTTGACATCACTTGTATCTCTGTACAAAGACTAAGGTAACATCAGCCTCTTTCAGACACAAGAGCAAAATTAGCACTTTGAGTTAGAGAAGACTGAATGGAGCAAACTTGGTTTGTGTTGATATCCTAAAGAATCCAGGAACTCTGTTATGAGGCAGGTTAGGGTACACTGAAAGTATTTTAGGTGTAAACAAGTATCAAAAAGGTATTTCCATGTTAAGATTTTTCTCTTTTGCTCAAAACCCAAGTTGACCTTGCAGGCCAACAGGGAAAGACAGAGCATGAGACCTAATTCCTTTTTTCCCCAAAGACAATGGAACTGAATGCCACATGGATGAGAGACAGAGACAGCAGTATAGATCTGGACTGACCTGTTTGACACCAAAGCAACAGACCTCAGCACCAAGCCTAAAAGTTTTGTCAAAAACATGTGAGAATATCATCACTCAGTTCCCATGTAGATTCCACAACTGCCATAGAGATTCCAGTATATTTGTGTACTTCAGAGGTCTTCTCACAGGAGGTGGTGTCAATAAAGACAAGGTTCTAAGTTGCCTTCAGCAGAAATCAGCATTTCTGTTGCAATCAACCTTTAGAAATGGATGGCTGGGTTTTTTCAGATTAACTCCTGGAAGATGTCCTTGCAAAATTTATGACTGAAATTCCATCCCCAAAACTGGAACTGGTCACTGCAAATGCCATAATAGTCAAGTATTTAAATTATCTTGAGATTCTAAGTCAGTGAGCTCTCCCAGCAGCAACAAGGAATACAACATATCAGAGATCTACTTAAAGACAACACGGTTTAGTGTGAGGTGTCCCTGCTTATGGCAGGGGGGTTGGAACTGGATGATCTTAAGGTTCTTTCCAACCCTACCTATTCTGTGATTCTATCTCTGAGGATACACAAAAACATGGCTACAAGAAACAGATCAACTGCAGTCACTGGGTAATTTTATCTTCCCTGCACTGAAAAGAAGTAAATCCATTAGGTGAAAAAAGTAGACTTCTGGCATTTAAAATACCTAATTTGTTGCCAAAAAGTAAGTAAAATTGTTGAAACAGGCAAGCTGGATACTTTCATGTTACCTATAGAAAGACTGACTTGAATCACTCAATACTTCTTCTTAAAACTTGCTGGGCAAACAAACCATTGCCAGTAACATTTCATGCATTTCAGTGACCATGCTTTGTAGTCTGCAAGACAGATACTGTCTTTTGGCCTTCTAGACACTGGCTCCAGTTAAACCACAGCTGCAACAGACTCCTTAACCTTCCCCATCAAACCTGTCAACCCTTCTTTAATCTTGCTGATTCTTGATTGCCTTTACTTCATATCATGGTCAGGCCAGCAGTCATGAGGAGAATCATTAGCAAAGGCGTCTAGAAGTGGCTCTCACCAACACTGTCTCACATTTATCCCTAAATCAATCATGCTGTGACTATGTTGTTCTCGATGCCAGACACAGTATTTGTCTGTCCTCAAAACCTGAAGGTGTAAAAGGGTTGAAATGAATCATTTCTCTTTGTGCAGAGGAAAAACAAAAGGCCTCAGCTGTGGAAGAGGAAAGAGATTATTACCATTAATACGAGAAGCCCTTCACAGAAGACATTGATCCAGTCATATTTATGTCTAATAATTTCACCATTTTAGAGTCAGATTGAAACAAATGATATTTCAGCCTTGCAGACCATGCTGACATCACACAGCCCCCACATTTAGTTCCCTCATATAGTTTGTCTGTGCTGGTGTTATTAATAGGCACACTAAAATGGGAACTTCATCCTGGCTCAGCTTTGACTCGCTGAATGGCCTTGGGCAGCACATAACCTCTGTCTCCAGTTCTCTATCTGCATAATGTGTTTGTCTACCCAGTGACTTTACAGTCCTGGGACACATAAATGGGCCACTTCACAGAAGTTTTAGATTGCAATACACTGGCTTCCCTTATAATCCCTCTGTACTTCTACAATGGATGTCATGGATTTTAACAGGAACTTGCCTTTCACATGAAGGCAACGAAACTGTTTCGACAGAAAGAAGAACCACTTAAAACTTCCAAATTAAGCCTCCTAGGAATAGTACCTTGAAGCAAAAGGATGGAACCACAGCCACATAACAAAGCTTACAATCTCGCAGCCCGAAATATCTTTATTTGATGGTGTTTTAAAAAAGCTCTTCACTGTCCAGGGCAAGGGTAGAAAGAAGAAAGCTTAATTTCTCACTGTGCAAAGAAATAACAGATAACATAGTTAGCAAAATCTGCGCTGCAAAGTGTGGTCTGGGAATACCAGATGGAAGAATCTGTCGACTGCTCTCCATTAATAAACTGGCAGTGAAAAGAGCTACATTATTTTGGAATACAAACTGGCTCTGAGTGCAAGACAGTCATCTTCCTCTGACTGCACCAGAGGATGTAAATCCTCAGTGTAGCTGAGACAACTTGCCCAAAGGCAACTGAGATTTACTTGATGTTGTCCCCTGAAACAACTCCTATTTTTTAGCCTTCTCTAGATCCTGACTTCTCTGCCCCAAGTCTGACCCTTTCTGTCCTAAAGAGAGAAGGACCTCTCCCATCAAGGAAGCCCCTGAGGGGACTTTTAAGACATGCCATACACAAATGTTTATTTATTTATAATGGGACCATAAAGTGGAGGCAAAAATAAACTGCAGAGTGAGCTGACTTCTGTTTAAAATGCAAAGACAAATCAAGCACATTATTTATCAGAAGTTGAACAGTTCAACACTGATTATTGCTCAGTAAATGCCAAGAGGTAACCTCCATGCTGCACCTTTACAAAGGCCAGACATGAGGCCAACAAGCCTCATTAGATACAAGTGATTGAAACTTTCATTCTTATTTTTCCTTTCGACTTGGATTTGGGCCTAGATCAAAAATGAACATCCAGTAATGTAAAGGAATATTTGTAATCCCGGGATATATCATTGAACAGAGTTGCCTTAACTCAGCAGTGAGTTGTTCCCCAAAGTTAAGCTCTCTGAGCTCTGATACCCAGAAGCACAGATCTCCAGATACCCCAACTGCCCCAGAATGGGAAATGCTGTTCCAAACCCCATTCTAAAGCTGATCTGATCATATAATCTAGTAATTACATAATTATTATGATGTAACTACAAATTTATGATGTATCTAGTCTGACGATGCTATTTTAGGATGACAGTTCAAATGAGGATGCAAACAAACCTGGTCTAATTCATTCCCAGGGTAAACTGGCAGTATTCCCATTGCCCTGAATGAGAGATTTACTTGTTCACCTCAACTCTAATTGTTGGCCAGCATCTTTCTGATATTTAGGAGTGAATTGCACCAGCCTAAAAACTACTCACTCTTAAATCCAAAGCATCTCCAGAGAGTTGGGGGAAAGTGGTATTTTAATGAAAGTATTTGCATTTAGACAGAAGATTCAGATTTCCTGTTAGTAACTGGAAAGTAACTTACTCATAGAAAGAGAACTGGAGTAACTTACTCATAGAAAGAGAACTGGAGTAACTTACTCATAGAAAGAGAACTGGAGTAACTTACTCATAGAAAGAGAACTGGAGTAACTTACTCATAGAAAGAGAAAAGTTCTTAAAAGAATAAAATTAAAGAGCTTCAGAGGCAAAGCAGCAAAGGCCAGTTGAAATTATCTATATCCAGATGAGCAGAAAGCAAGAGTCAGAAGTTGCTTAATGGCTGAGCAAAATTGAGTCTAACACACCATGCCATGGCACTGGCTTGAATGTCAGATGGAAAAAGGCACAAATTCTTAGCTAAAAGAGAATGAAAGATAATGGGAAATTCGGGTACATAGAGCCCTCCCCCATGATCCTGCCTATCAGACAGGTGTAACATGGTGTCATGTTAAGCTAAAGAAAGTATAGAAAGAGGCCCTAAAATAGAGAATAACAAGGATGAAGGAACAGGCAGGGCCTTAGATACGTGCAATCTGCTTGGGTTGTGTAAGCAACAACAATAAATTCACACATTAAATCGGAATGAAATGTTTCTACTGTTTTGTTTGGTGGGAATGGGGATTTTGTTTCCATTGTGATGCAACCAAGTGAGAGTTTCAAAACAGCAAAATCTCCCCAGGAAGGGAAATTTTGAGTTGTGCTCAGTGAAAGACTTTAGTCATGTTAGTGGGTGAACTGCAGTGAAACACAAAAGTTACTCCACCCTTCTGCAACCCAATGCAACAGCAATGAGTAGAGGATCAATAGCAGCCCACAGCCAAACCAAAAGCATTGCAACAGAAAGCTCTTGATCCTGAAGAAAACACTTCAGCACAGGCTGGGCTATCTTTATGATTGCTGTGATGATGAAGCATATCTTTAGACACTTTACCATATTATCTGAGGGATTTTGCTACAAGAGAAGCTCTATGAAGGGAAAAATGGGGAGAAAACTTAGGCAGCCAAGTGTTCCATTATGTCTTCTCAGAAGGCAAAACAGTGAATCATTTATGATTAGTTCAATAAGCAAACCCACTGATTTTAGAGCTTAGATATAAATACTTTTTTTTAATGTGGTTATTGATTTACTATTTAATGACGGTTGGTTAAAAAGATGAGGTTGCCAAAGACCTGTATGCATTAACAGTAAAGGATAAACGCCTAGGACTTGTGGATAGGTGATGTTTATTGACTTTGATATACTGCATAAATACTGTGGACCTACATCAATGACTCAAGTCAGGGTGTGCTGCTCAAAACTACAGACATCAAACAAGTGCAATGCCTGAATCAGTGTTTAAGCTATCAAAACACAAAAAGAAACACAAGTTTTACAGAAGAACACGACTTGAGCAGTAGTTTCAAACTGTTACCTTACTTTCAATAATGATTACCTCAATTTTCATCCACTCTATTGCTGCGCATGGAAAAGAAACGCAACCGCCTGGGCTCCGCTGCCTCAATGGCACTACAAAGTTTAGCCACTAGAGTGTGTCAAGGCATACGTGAGGACTAAACCTCTCCACGGTCGGTAGCCTTGAATTCAAACTCCTATCATAAGCACTGGACAAAGACAAGCAGCTTGAACGTACCATCTTTCTGATTTCCTGCTTGGCTACTAGAACTTGTCCTCAAGGTTATACTGCTGAGAAAAGGTCTCACCTCCTTACTCTGCACAGGGAGTTTCACACGAACACCCATCAACAACAGGCATCCAGAAGCAGTGCAGCCAATTTTAAGATCCATCACACTGTTTCTATGCTTTCAATGTCAATGTCAATGAAATATCCCTTCCAGGCTAAGACTCTCACATTGATGCATTACAATAACCCTGTTATTTTGTACTGAAAAGTCACCACATCCAGCCAGCGTGGGTCAATCTGTCCCTCTCTGCTGGATGTGTGCAGTGAGCAGTTGCAGTACAATTTGAGAGAAGAAAACCCCACGTACCTATGCAAAACCGGACAGTCTGCAGTTGTGCTGAGAATGGAGATGCTCTGCTGTATTTAAGCAATCAATGTGAAGAGAAGCCCCTCTCTTTGATAGTAAAATAAAAATCAGAGCAGTTAAAATTAGCACTGCGTAGGCATAAAGCATTGCCAGGATCAAACAGAGTGTGGTGAAATGTACACATTTGGAAATGCTGAACATCAGGTTCTGCCTGCATCCCTCACTGAATCAAGGCTTGGCCCCTTCTCCAGCTCTAAAACTGCACTGACAGCGCTCCCTTCCTCTCCCCTTTTGCCCATTTTTGTCTCTTCAGATTGCAAATTCCCATTAGTTGTGTTGCTTACAAAGGCCAGCTCTTAGTAATAGTTTCTCACTGTCCGTATGTCACCTTCTTGCTGAAGATTTTAGACATTAGGCCAACTTTTCCTTAAAATACATAAAAATCTCCCAACACACACCCCAAAAAAAACCCCAACTCCCAAACAACTACCATAGGAGAGACAGGAATCCTACACACAAATCTGTAGTCATGTACTTGCACAAGTGGTGTTCTGAATGAGATGTGCAGCACTCCATTTCATTATCTACTTCCCTTAGGAAAGGTTTGCTAAGCCCTTCTTGGAAACTGTAGCAGCTTTCTGAGCTTCCAAAGGTCCATGGCATTAAGGTGATGATGATGACTGAGGAAAACACCCTTTGATGTCCTTAAGGATCTTTCCAAGTCAGCCATATAGGGTCAATGTAAATAATGGGAGAAGAACATCAGATCTGAAGATTCAGTCTCTGCCTAGATCAGCTTGAGCAACAGAGCCTGACCGGGCATCTGGAGCTCCCATCTTCTGCTCTGTAACTTTAGATGAACATTTTAAATGTTGCATTTATCTGAAGTGAACCGGTAGCTGACATGAGAACAAGGGACATAGAAGAACAGGAACACAGAATATAAATGAAAGATCTGCGAGTGTAAGGTCTCCCTTACTCAGTGTATACCAAGCTAATGGTACATTAGGTAGGTATCCCACTATCCCATCAGAACCAAGCGATCCTTCTTTTCCTGTGGAGCCAGCTGAAATCACAAATGCTTGCACACCACATTTTCATCCTGAAGCACAGAAGTGTGGCACAGGCAGAGTATACAGCAAAGCTCAAGGTCTAACGCTGGCGCAGCATGAGGGAGGAATTACACCCCTTACAAACCAACACGGTGTAAGCAAATGGCTTTTCACAAGTCACCTGAAAACTGTCAGGCCAATGTCTAATGAACATTCCCTAACTAGAGCTGAGCAAGGGAAGGATTCCCCAGCTCAGTAACAGAACACGGAAGTCAGGAAGAAGCAAGCACAAACCTCAGGTCCCATAAAGCTCATGCAGAATGGTTTTTTCTTGCAAAATAAAAACTCAGTAATTTCGATTTGGGGTCAACCTGAAATGTACATTGAATTTGAAAGAAAAAGTTTCATTTCATTTTAAACCCCCCCCTCCCCCATATTTTACAAGTCTTTTCTATAGATACATTTTAAAGTGGAAAATGGCATTTCAGTTTCAATAGATGAAACACTTCATTTTAAGCGTATGAAAAGATTTCCTTTAAAAAACTGAGACAATGTTTCCATATTTTTCCCATTATTTCACTTGAAGCTGTTTGTCTAGTTCAGACGAGTCTCACAAACAGTCCCAGTCCTTTCAAACCTCTGTTATTCCAGGAATTTAATAATCATTCAGATTTTTTTGTCCAGCTCTATTCACAAAGGCAAGGAATATTTTGGCCATACGATCTTGGGGAAGGAAATACCCAAGAGCCTTTCTCAAACACCTTTCCGTTTCCTGCCACTGTGTCCCCTGCTGATACTGCCCGGGTCTTTGTGCAGCAGCAGCTCCACTCTCCCTGGCAGAGTCCCTCATTTTCTAGAATGAGAAGGCTGGAAAGAGAACTTCTCTAGGGAGGGAAGAACACCCAGGAGAAGGGATCACAGCTCTGTCCTGAGGCAGGATGAAGTTGATTTATGTCAGGGATTATTTTTATCTCCCCAGTCAAGTAGAAGTTATGCAGCAAAGTCCACGCAGGCAGGGACGTGCAGCACTGCTTTGTACCAGACCCTGACACTGCCTGGAAGTAAAGGAAACGCAACAGCAGGCGGAGCTCTGCCCTTCTGCAGCCCTTCCCAAAGTCCTCTGCAGCAAAGGCTGCCCTGGCCAACCCCCAGGACCTGGCTCTGCTCCGGTACACACCGGGTCATAGAACCACGGAATGGTTTGGGTTAAAGGGACCTTAAAGCTCATCCAGTTCCCATCCCCGTGCACGGGCATGGGCACCTTCCATTAGAGCAGGGTGCTCCAAGCCCCTGTGTCCAACCTGGCCTTGGGCACTGCCAGCGATGGGGCAGCCACAGCTTCCCTGGGCACCCTGTGCCATATCTACCCAGTTTGCACAGCTCAGGCTGCCCAAGCCACACTTGGCTTGCAGAGTGCCTGAGGAAGGTGACTGCTGGGTTTAGCTCCTGCATCTACCATTCCACACCCGTCCTGGCATAATGATGATGGAAATCCTTGGATAAAACCCTACCCAATTATTTCTGCAGAGTTACAGCAGGAAAAGGCAAACGAAACCTCACAAGTGTGAAATTACCTCTGGAAGGGGAATGGCTGTTTCCTCAAGGCTTTTTTCCTTGAAGAAAGGCAGTGTATTTACTGAGTTTCTAACATGGAGAGGCACGTACTTAGATGCAGTGCTTGGGGTGGACTTGACAAGTGCTAGGTTAACTCTTGATTATCTTAAGTCTTTTCCAACTTAAATGATTCTATGTACTCAGTTGCCTGAAAGGACATGATCTAAACCATTAAAGCTCTGCATTTCATTTTCATGGGGAGAGAAGGAAAAGCAGTTAATAGCTGCTAGAATTAAAACATAGAGCAATGTTTCCAAGCAGCCCACTAAAACAAATAAATGACTTGGACTTCTACATTCTCTTGCCATTTGGAAGTACAGTCATTGCACTGCATTTCCAGTGCTTGCAGCAAGAACAAACTCATTATAAACTAACAGGAAACTACATTTTCCAGCAGCACTGGTGAACAAGCAGTGACGTGCAAGCGCATAAATAAGACATTTAAATGCATTTCTATGTTAATAAATGTAATGATGTATATAGCTGAAATCTAATCATCTAGGGAATAGAGTTCCTAAATTACAGAGGAGAAGGAACTAATTGGATTCTGCTCATCTTCTCTGTTAGCTATGAGCAGCATATTGTGTGTTCCCTAGAACTGAGAAAGTACAACACTCTGGAAAAGGAAGGAATTACATAAAGAGGCCATCAAGTAGCTTGAACTTTATGATGAGAGGTTTTTTATCTTCTTTTCAATGTTCTGAGTCAAAATACCACTTCTTCTAAGAGCCCCTCCATCCTTTGAAACAAATACAACTGAGAACAGTGAGATATGTTATAAAGAAAAAGGTAATTATCAAAACAGTGGCTAAAGGAATAGCTCTTAGAGCACCTCACATAATTGAATCCCTTTGAAATTTCAGACAGCACATCTTCATGAGAGGCAAGATGTGATTTCACATTCTTTAATACAATGTAGAGATGCAGTGGATATATATGTTTTCCTAATAAGCCTATCTCTGAGTGCTCGACATTTTGAATCAGAGCAGCAAAAAGCACAGGGACATAAGATGGGGTAATGCAAAAATAAAACATTATAAAAAGAAAGCTGTACATGTTTTCTGCTAACTACGTGGCACGTACATACTACACAAAAGCTTCATTCCTTTCTTGGCATGATCTTTTATGGTAACATTACTTGGAAGTAGAACAGGAAGAGTATAACAGATATTAGAGATTTAACACATAAACTGTTCTGCCAACTAAAATCCAAACATTTTTCTCAGACCTATATTACACTTGGTTATCTTTTTTCCTGTTATGAAAGAACTCTCATCTCATTCCTATGAGATAATGACATCTAATAAGACCAGATGATATTTGCACAGCAGTTTGCAAGAAAGAGAACTACTTTTTAATCTCCATTTTCCAGAAACAAAGCTGATAATACAAACCTCCTGGTGAATAAATTATTAGCAATTAGCCTTAATTTGGGTGGTGGATCCGATTGGAGCATTTCAGGGGTAGACAAATGCAATTTGAGAGAGGTTTGTTCCCTAGCAGTAAAATAACAGGCTGAGGTCACTTTAAACAAACGTTTGAAATGCAGTGTATTATTAGTATTTCAATCACTGCCAATTGCCTTTACTTACTATAATTATTGTTTCATAAGGTTTAGAACAAACATGTTTTGCTATCTGCTGCAAGACAACATCTCACAAATTGAGGTGATGCAGACTCAGGCTTGTCTTATTGTAAGCATATTCTGAAGCCAAGACTTTAATCCTAATATAAATTAATCAAAACTCATCACAATGGTACCTGTTTTCTTTAAAAAATATAAAGTAAATCTCTTGTATGAATTCTGCCTCAGAGATGGCTGCTCTCTTAATTCTCTTGTTCATAACTCACCCATTCCAAGTATTAATTCCTGTCTATCACTTTTTCTTTCCTAATTCCTTTGCAAAAGGAATCTTAGGGGCCACAGCTGTCTGATTTTGTCAAAAGTAACTTACAGCTTTCTACAAGCTTTGTGGAGTGGATTCCCTTTTTCCACATGAGTGTGATGGAACAGGCCACCCTGGTTTACCTAGCAAATGAAAAGCAAACACTGGAATAACTTCCCTGCAATCTAATGTGTTGCTAATGAACAGAAAACTACCTGATAATGCTACTCATGACAATGTTTTGCACGCTGATGTTGGATATGACCAGCAGTGGCCTTGCTGAGGGAGCATATGGTAGGGACACTGATGACAAAAGATGATGTGACATTGACTTTAATGACTTACCTAACATGTTTAAAGCAGGCTGCCTTTTGATGTCCTAACTTCTAAGTGGTTATACTAAGATAAAGCCATCAGATTGTCATCAGTAAAAAGTACATTTTCCATTGCCATGGGCTGAAGAGCTCTCACAGCATTTCTCTACAATAACCATTACCTCAAATATTGACAATCCTAAGTACACTGTAATATTAAATGCTGTATAAGCAAGCAACTATCTTTCCAACAGATGTTAAATGCTTTCAAATAGAAACTTCAAAAGTTTCATAACAAATGCACTCCTAATGTATCAGCTTTGCAAAAAAACCAACCAACCAACCAAACCAACCTCCAAATTTCATTTATCTTTTGGGGAAAGAAAGGTGCATTAGCAGAAATGGTTCTCTCTACTATGGTGTATTAGCAGAAATGGTTACTATTATCTCCTTGGTCTTGGAATCTATGAATATATGAATACAACAGTTCATAGCACTCAGTTCCTATGCTGAAGACAAAACAGGTTTCCTACATTGTCCTCATGGGACCCATAAGAATTGAAACTCTGCATTAAGGCAATCGTTGTAACCAAACCACATACTTCAGCCAGCAATTCCCAGGGCTCAGGAAGGAGTTAGTCCCCTTGATGCCCAACAAGTTTCCCTAATACACAACTAGGTTTTATCTATTTGACTTAGGTCTGGGTACTTTTCACCTCCCTCTGAAGAATCAGCTCAGCCCTAGTTGTCTGGACATACATCCAAACTCTATCCACCCAGATCAAGTCAGAAGCCAAATCAGATAGTGCCAACAGACTTTTGAAATTAAAAGCACTGTAATTGAGCAGTGTATAAATCACGTCCTTCCTCTGGCAGCTCTGCAATTCCTAAATCCTACCTGGTGCTTCTTGTCCCAAAGCAGAAAGAAATAATTCTATCACAGAATAGTTATGGTTGGAAAGGACCTTAAGATCATCCAGTTCCAACCCCGCTGCCAACCCACACTAAACCATGCCACCCAAGGCTTTGTCTAACCTGGCCTTGAGTACTGCCAGGGATGGAGCACTCACAGCTTCCTTGGGCAACCCATCCCTGTGCCATTTAACAGTTTCTCAACTTTGTATAGCACAAATGGCTTTTCTGGTATTTGGATTTATTTTTCCCCAGTAGTGACAATTAGGTCTGGAAACGTGTACTATTATGGTACAGAATTCTGTTTTGGTTACTATATTTCCAATATTCATGACATTTTCCATGACTGTCCAGCATGGCCCTCCCCCTTCACGATCCTGAAACCCTGATCCTCAGACCTTTTTCTCTTTACCTCCTCCCTACTCTGCATTTTTGGGTTTTGCTGCCCTTTTTCTCAAGCACACAGCCTAGCTCAGGTCAGGGAGTCCACCTCATGGTGGTCTGCAGCTTCAGACCTCTGGGTGAAACCCAGCTATGATCACATTTGACATGGTCTCTTTTCCTCCTTGTATCAGCATGACGACACAACTGATGGCAACGCAGCTGTGTTAGAGCTTGGGCTGCTGCTGAGGAGAAGGGAACTTGGGAACACATGGCAGCAATTTGACTTTAAAATCTATATACACACAAGGTCTTTCATACATCCCGTTACCTCTGTACTGGGAAGAGGAATACAGAAGTCACATAAAGCATTATTTCTCTGTTTCTTGGATAGCCAAGGAAGCCTGTCCATGGGGTAGACTTCACACAGAAAAGCCCCAGTCTTCTTCACTCCACCTCCATAAAGGCTATCAAGATCATATATGTAAAATCTGGGGAAACAAGAATTCTGCATCTCCTTAGGTGCTGACAGCACTCAGAACAATCTTAATTTAATCTACTTCTGATCCCTTTTCTGTTTGGGTCCTTGATGCAGGTATTTGAAAGAACAGAATTTTCCTTATCCACCCTCTCCTCCTCTGCAAGTCCTCTGTGCTGTTCTCTGAACTTTGCTCTCAGCATCTCTTACTTCCCTCTCTGTCTGGCAGACAAGGCAACCTTTGAGACCCTTGTGCTCTTAGTGTCACCACAGGGCAGAGGTTACAATTCACAGGCTGTGAGCAGTATGCTAATGTGACAGCTTGGCAAGGGTCTGAGAATGTCACTTCTAGCAAAATAACTGTCCTGCATGCTATTTGTCATATATACAACCATATATCCATCCACAAAAAACCCCCGTACAAAATCCAACTCTAATATATATTTCAAATGAGATGCCCACGGGCACTTAGAGCATGAGTCTATGTCAGTAGCCATATGTACTGCAATCCTCCTCTTTATACACAGACCCAGCATAATCCTTTCATGCATCACATATCTAATCTGTATTCTCTGCTTTGGAAGCAAGATTAATCTAAACATCTCAGAATTAATACAAATACATTAAATAGAATATGAATCTTCATTATTTTGGCTACCAAGCAGTTAAAGAATGTGGCAAATGACCAAATAATCAGTCTGCCATTCAGCTATATGCTGTGCTACCATTTCATTTCAGGTTCCTCAAAGCCCTGCAGCTGAACTACAGACGGGTATTTAATGCAGAATTGTATCTTTTGGGGGAATGTGTTATTTTTAAATGCTTAATAATTAGGAATTCATTTGCCATTCTTTTTATAAGCAGGGGCTCATAATGAACTCATCTGTTATTCATGTGAATGTCAAATGTGTTCCCACAAGAGTTTTATTCTAATTCACTATTAGTTAGTGGACTCATAAAATAAAATGCTATCCATTTATTACTCTGAACATGTAACACTGGGTAATTGTTCATCAAAGGGCAAATGTAGTATTTTTCTTTGATAACTTTCAGTTCTGATTTAACCAGGTATAAAATCAGGTTTAAAGGACGTGTACCTTTAGAAACAGAGGTAAATGTGACAAGCTGTGAGGCTTCCATCTAAAATGCAATGAATGAGATTATCATGAGCTATTTAAAAATGTAAATGCATTATACCATAAGCATAGATGCTTGAATTACACACGTTTCACATAAGACAAACTGCACCCCAATATGTAATGCCTAATGCTAGCTCAGTGAAAGACACATTTTTAGTATTCATGAGGTGTTCACAACAGTTTTCACACAGCTGTTCTATTGCAATAGAAAATTTAGAGGTGAGATACTTACACATCACTGCAGGACTTGAATGCGATGACACTGGACAGCGGGCTTTGACCTGTGAAAACAAACACAAACTAAGCAAGAGGAAAACCAGAGAATTCAGACGTTACTCTTTCAGAGTTAAATAAATGGGTGTTTTATGGAATTATTTCCAATTTTCTTCTAAATCCCTACTGTAAACTGCATGTTGGCTGTAAGGACTTAGTCCATGAAATGATAGCCCTGAAATATTTCAGTGACAGTTCCTTAGCTCTGACATGCCCTGCAAGGCTTCTCCTCAAGTATGCTGCAGTGACTCTTTCAGGCTTGAAATCCTAGAATGGTTTTGTTTTGGAAGGGACCTTAAAGCTCATCCAGTTCCACCTCACAGCCACGGGCAGGGACCCTTCCACTAGAGCAGGGTGCTCCAAGCCCTGTCCAACCTGGCCTTGAACACTGCCAGGGATGGAGCAGCCACAGCTTCTCTGGGCACCCTGTGCCAGCGCCTCAGCACCCTCACAGCAAAGAATTCTTTCTTAATGCCTCATCTCAATCTCCCCTCTGTCAGTTTAAAGCCATTCCCCCTTTCCTGTCAGTAGATGCCCTTGTAAAAATGAATGAATTACAATGAAGATATATTTGCAAGGGCGATGGTAACAAATAGAGAATCCTATTTGTAACTGGAACCAAAAGATTAATGTATTTGTAGTTTTACTTTAAAACACACAAGCAAGGGAGTTCTTTATTTTTCTCCGTTTAAGTAACAGAAGAATATGATACTAGTGTTAAGGATTATCTCAGTTACTTTATTCTGTGTGGAAACGGTCATTTCCTCAAACCAAGTGTGCAGTGTTGAAATCAGAACATGGCCATCTCTGTGCAATCCCTGGCAGTCAGTGCATTACTAGAACATTAACCATAACGAAACCATTGAGAAAAACAAGCATGCAAACCGATGCTCAGATGTGTTAGGAATAGCAGAAAGGATGAATGAAGGGAAGAGTGCACAAGAGGACTAACACTGCTGTGCCAAAACCTGCAGGAAACTTGGTTGAAGCCTGCATGCTTATCAGCTGGTTTTTATTCCAAATGAACATAACGTGTTTATTTTATACATTAAACAACTCTGACAAAAAATTATCACTACCAGCAGGCAGCCTAAAGGCCATTCTCTAGAGAGAGAAACAAATGGGGTAGATATGAATAAGACACAGAGTGTTATATAATGGAATTTGTGTGTGCATGGACATATATGTATGGTATAAATGTGGTATAAATGCCACTTCCTTTACAAGCAGAGGACAGCTCAGGAGACCTAGGAACAGACAAATCATTCATCAATTTATATGGGAACCTACGGGTTTAAAAGGCCTGATTTTGAACTCATCATTCTGTAACAGTGAAATTCTACTGACTTCACTGGACTAACTTGATGTATACATGTCTGAAAGGAGACTTGAGTTGTGCAACAGAAAGTATGTCAGAAAGTAATAGGCTGGAGAGCACGAAAGCTACAGAAAGGAAGCAATAAAGCTGACAAATAAGTGACTAACTATGCATGTGAGGTACAAGTAACAATCTATAGGAGAAGAGGTAATGGCCCCAAGGGGAGGTTTAGATTGGATATTAGGAAAGATTTCTTTAGAAAAGAAAATATAGAAAGATTTCTTTAGACCACATAGAGGGTGCTCAGGCATTGGCACAGGCTGCCCAGGGCAGTGGTGGAATCACTGTCCCTGGAGGTGTTCAAAAGCAGTGCAGATGAGGCCCTTACTGACACTGTTTAGTTGTGGCCTGGGCAGTGCTGGGGTAATGGCTGGACTTGATGATCATAAAAGGTCTTTTCCAACCTGGCTAATTCTATGAGTCTACAGAATCAGATCCCACAGATTCCAGTTTACTCAGAGGCTTGCAGGACTTGGGGCTCAGGCTTGCCAGTCTCCTCTAAAGCCTCAAGGATCCAAGGAAGAATTATGGATGAGCTGCACTTGAGCTGTTTGGCTTTTGCTACCTGCAGGGCTGAACACATGAAACACAGAGAGAGGTGAGGATGAGGGAGTACTGTCAGGATCAGCCTTACTAGGGCTGCACTCACACATTGCCAATGATGAAAGTAACAACTGCCATGAGAAAGCTTTTGCTTGGAGCCCTGCTGGCTTTTTGCCACAAAGGGTAACATCTGCTGTTAACTAACATTCTATTTATATCTCCAGGCTCTTCAAGACAATGTATTTCATGCTTTTAGCAGTTACAGGTTGATAGCATTGGAGCACCGGCACCTTTATGGCAAAACACTGGCATTTGTCAGGTTTTTGTTTCTGAGGCAGATAAGTGCACCAAAGTGATGTAAATGGTGACTTTATAAAACTAGTCACAGAAAGGATCAACATGACAGTCAGAGTGACGTGGACAGAGCAGAAGCACTAGAAAAGACAAGGTTAAGCAATTCAGGCATTGAATATAGAAAATACTAATACTTTTAGGGAAAAAGGACAAAACTACATTCAATAAATACTAGCATATTGCAGTTCTGAAGAAGAAGAAACACTGATGACTGACGTGCATGTTTTTATAAGCTGCAATAGTCTTCTGCAGCTAATGAACATTCTTTCAAAACAATAGCCAAAAGATTTCAAGATGTGTGACTAAAACCATCCGATATAAGTGATTAGATGTTCCCACCTGGAACAGCAGAAGTGGTTCTTGGCTATATTAAGCTTAACAGCTTCTTTTATAGAAGCGAGAATGGGAAAGGGCAAGCAGAAGGATTCACTCGTTTTTCACTGCTCCCAAAGATTGAAGAAGACAAAAAGTACTTTAGTCTTTGGAGAAAAGAACAGTGTTGCTCATTTCTCTTCAGCTCGAGCTTCGATGCTATCTGAGCAGTGTACAATACCAGAGCAAGTGAGCATGAACCCAAGCTAAGAACTGATCATTAGAGGAATGGAGGTGGAGTTCCTTCAGGCCAAAAACTAGATAGTATGTGCAAACCCAGAGCAAAAGCAGCAACCAGAATACACTAAATAATTCTGGGAGAAAATTTTCAGAAGAAAATTAATCCAAAACCTCAAAAGTCTTACATCGAAATTAAGATCAACATATATGCCCGTCACCTTCCTGATGTGGGAGCGTTTCTTCCATCCTAACCCATCGCTGTTGCTAACAATCAGTACATGTTGCTAATATTCCCCTCTTCTGGAATTTCTACTCCTTGCATTAACTAAACTGATATGAAAGTTTCATTTTGGTGGCTTTAGGTGAGCTATAGAATCAAGGGCTGACCACTTGGGATGGTGAAAGATCTCGTGCAATTCTTTGACACAAACAGGCATGGAGTCATGGTGTCCTGATTAGATTTTAATCCCCAGCAATTGCAACTCCAACCTCCTCATTTACTCATTCATTGAATATTAATGATTACATTTTTCCTAATACACCTCAATCGTTGTGTCCTACCACATTGTTGCTACGTGTCATTAGGGGTGGCTGTGTGACTGCACTGGATAAAGACACCTACAGCCTGTCCTATATTCATTCATTTCAACCTCTTAAAGCTAGCACTTCAGCCTCCTCAGAAATGAGACTTGCTATTAATATATATGGTTGCTCTATAGGAGTGGAAAACATTTTGTGAAGGAGAACTACAAACAGCCATGTCAAAAAATATGTCCTAAGGCTTATTATTAATGTATCAGCTAGCATAAATCACTGTAGCTCCACTGACCTCAAATGAAACCATGGTGAATTTACACTGAGAATATAGCTCTGTAGGCTACGCTGTCTATTATCACTGGACAATGGAAAAATACATTCCAAAGGGGAGGATATTGCATTAACATAACATTTGAGGAACATTCCAGCTCAAAGAATTAAGTGAAAAGAATTCCATTAAAGAGCTACTCCTCGTCTCACCTTCATTTATTGAAGGTACTTTGATCCTCAGGTTTTTAATTAACTAACTACTGACTCCATTGACAGATGTTTCTGTCTCTGGTTAGAGAACTGCCCAGTCCTAGATATTTAGTTCAACAAACAACATTTCAGAGCACATGGTGGTTTGTTGCTTTTCTTTTGCTTGTTGGTTTTTTTTTGGGGGGGGGTGTGGGAGAAGAGTTGTGTGCTTGGGGTGTTTTGTTGTGGTGGTTTTTTCACTGACTGATGTCCAGTTTTGCAGAGCAAGCTCCATGCACAGCTGGGTTAACAGGACCAACCCCTACATTTGCCTAAGAGGGAAAAATGCCTGCAAAACAATGTTAATTCTAAAATCAAACAGCCTGCAGTCACAGTATGGTGAAATTGTAGCATAGCTCAAAATGTGAAACGGGGCCAGGATTCCAGCTACACGACATGTGAGGACCTTTTGTCTGCTGGCTGGTATCACATCCTGAGATGGCTTTTTGTACAAGATTTTTTAGAGGAGACTTCAATAGGGGTTTGATATATGGAACAATAGCAGGATATGGCCTCTGACTGGTAGGAACAATTCCTGTTCTCAGACATGTGCAAGTTAACTTTCATTAACTTTATTGGATTTTGTGCACACTTTCTGGCCTAGATTCAGAGCTGCATCTAATTTCTCCTGGGGACAGTTGAGAAAGGGAGCGCACTGAAGAACAGCAACTATTCTGTCTAAGCAGAATATACTGAGGAAAACTCACATGAGCCTCAAGAATGTGATAGAGCAGTTTGGGAATAACGTGAGACAGTAATGCAGGCAAACCCACTTTCTTTCCAGCTACATCCATAAAGCCTTGTAGGCCGCAGAGCAAGGGAAGATTTGTCTAGACTGTCTCCACAATGGGTGGAAACTCCTCAGACCAAAGGAATTCTCAGCATGTAAATCTTCCAGTTTAATGGCAGGCTTGTCCAAAGAAAGATCATTATGATGGGAAGACACAAAGATACAATTTAAGCATTGAATCTGGGGAGATGTAAGTACAGACTCTTCTCTAGACTAATAACTAACCAGAGTAATAACCAACAACTCTGTCGAGATGCCGGCTGGTTACACTGCTCCATTTTTGGAGTTTGGTTTTTACTGAATTAACTGTGGGATAATGTTTCCTTTAGTTCCAACAAAGTGGAAAATGATAGATTTTGAAAAGAGAGCTTTGTTTCCCCTTTCACTCCCCAGCTCTGACTTTTCCACAGTCTCAAGCATTAACAACTTCGAGGCCCCTTATGCAGCCTTTATGTTTCATAGATTTCCTCAACTGGCTTTCCTCACCCATTGTTTCAAATTCAGACACTTCTGTGATTTCGGTCACTCTCCCCACAAATACATGCAATGCCACTGTAGGCTACTTCTCATTTTTCACCAGTACTGTCTAAGCTGCCCAGGGCTATAAATCCTCAGTTTTGTACAGCCACTTCAACAGACCCACACGGATTTTTTCCTGATGAACCAGACTGGAGAAGTGATTTGGCTGAAAAGTAATGAAGGCAAACTAATAATCGTTTTTCAGCTTGATTTTCTGCCTCACATCTGCACAAACAGCTGCACGAATGCAACAGAAAGGGTGGGACAGGAAAGAGAACAATTAGCTGAGGGCGAGCTGCTTAAACCAACATTACTACTACTGCAGAAATGCACATGGAACCACAGCCTAAACGTGCTATTTTAAGTAGCCTTTTAAATCCCTCACCTGTCACAGTGCCTATTAAAAGAGTTGATGCTAATAAGGCAAGGATTATATCACTCCTGCTTACCCATGCAGCCCAATTTTGGCTCATTGTTTCCTGGTTCTTGTCTTGTAATGAGACTGTAAGATACTGAGAACATAAATCATATTTTGGCCTACTTCAGAACAAACTGACTTCTACTACAGGCAGCACAAGTTCTACCTTGGATTCAGAAGGAATTGGCTCATGTCTGTTAGGTTAGCGTTTCCCTCAGTAGCCATTCTGCTGTTTTGTGCAAGAAGGGCAACCCTTCAGAGCAGTTTTGGATCACTGAGGAATACCTTTCTGCAAATAATTCCATTTTTCTTATCACCATTTCTCTAACAGCTCTTTTCAGGAATCATGGGTTGTGGGTTTTAATTAAGAAATTAATTTCAATCTCTCACTTGTAACAAGTGATGATCCTAAACTCACTGGGGCTTTAGAACATGAGGTGAGCAATAATGCTAAACAGCTGGAATCATAAAGCAGAGCTACATCATACCTAAATTAAACTGATCTAATTGGACTACCATACCGACGCTGTTGGTACTGCTGAGAGTCTGGTTTTGTACTGAGTCCACTCAGTGCATTCGACTGCATATGAGGCACATCAGTCATCAACCAACAGGAGAAAATCTGCTTAAGCTCACATAGTACTATATACATGAAGGAATGGAACACATTCAGGCTGGCTTGTAATAAGAAATGTAAAGGTCCTTAGACTTAACTGATGCAAAGGACCAGTGGAACAGATGTAGTTAACAGAAGCCATCTCGTGTAAAGAGTAATATCAATGGAAATTTTCCATTGAGCTATAAAAAATGTTTTGCAAGTCTGCAGTTCTCCCCACTACTGACAAGATTTGATAATACAATTGTGTCTTCCTGATTCCATGAAACAATGACTTCCACAGTTGTGTTCTTGTATTTGTTGCTGTCTCCACAAAAGAGAGACATGGTGTATGTTACATTGCAATAATGTAATGTACAGTACAATGTACAATACATAAAGTAGGAGCACAACTATAAGCAGATATAGCAAAGACCATCTGCAGAGGGAGAAAAAGTGTTTTTAATGAATAAGTGATGTATTCAATTTACCCTTTCATTCAGGGACCACTGCAATACAATCCTTACTCAAAAAGTAATCGCTGTGCACTACCAATAGTCTTGATACTGCATAAGGATATCAGTTCTAGCTCTGAGGCTTGCACTGAACCCCACAAGCACCTATTCCAATAGAGTGATTTGTGAATGCATCCCAGGCTTTCGCAATTACTTGGTATTTTGATAAATGTTAAGTGTTAGGGAATGTAGGACAGTAAAAACCTGAGAAAAAGGCAGATTTCAATACCTGGAGAAACTATTTTCCCAAAAGCAACAGAAGGTGTCACTGCTAACTGATTTTAAACAAATGAATCCCCTATGTGGAAAACACTGCCTTTGTTTTCAAAGAAACTCGAAAGTTGTTTCAGAGGGGAACTGGGTTCCCTTCTCAAGTATTCTCCAGCTCCAAACATAAACATTACATTTTAAAATGGAAAAGACTGCTTTGCACCATCTAATTCTTCTCCTTTCTGTTTGCTATTATTCCCTGCAGCTGTTTCAGCTCAGGCTGTGATTCACAGTCAAATCAAGAGAACTTTAGGCCAGTATTTGGACAGAAACCCTCAGAGGGTTTTTTAACCCATTAATAGTACAGCTCTAGGAACTGGCCATTCTCTCTTCCAATCCACAGAAATTCAATATTCAGGCAAAAGTAAGACCATGAAGATGCTGGAGAAAACATTTCCAACAAGAAATGTCAAACAGAGTCTCGAAATAGCTTGCAACTGCGAAAACTTTCTGTAGCCTGCATTTCAGCTTGGACAATAACTGTCTGTGTCCATAAAGCTGCATTATTATTTTAACCCTATGTGGCAACCCTCACTGCCTTGTGTTCCTTGATATTGCAGTGGTGCTGCTCCACGTTAAACAGCTGTTACACCCCATGCCAGAGATGGCTGCGTAACACTGACGGCTGAGGTGCTGTTTCCTAAATCTACATACATGCAGCTTTTGAAGTACTTTATAGGCCTTTGCAAGGCTCTCCATGAATCCAGACACATCTACACGTGAGGCTGATATAAATCACATTTCCCTTCCTACCCCTGCAGCTTGCTAAGCTTCATTTTAGCTGTCTGAAGCACTGCACAGCTCACATCCTTTTCCCTCTGGACTTCCCTTCCCTCAAGGCCTCACCATGAGGAAGCTGCGGATACCTGGGGCTGTGGTCTCACAGGGTCAAGGCTGCTAGCTCTGAGGCCAAGGGCCTGTGCTCTTGATCTGCTCTAATTAAAAAACATATATATATATATATGTGTGTCTATATACATATGTATGTGTGTCTATATACCTATATATGTCTAAATACACACATATGTGTGTCTATATACATATATATGTTTAAATACACATATATATGTCTATATACATATATATACCTAAAGCCCGTGGCGTTTAGCCGTCACGACTGCACGTTTAATAATAGGTTTAATAGGTGCATCCAAGCGCTCTCCCAGCCTGCCGGCACCAACACAGCCCCTCGCTTCGCTTCTCTTTCTTTCCCTCCCCCTCCCTTCTCTTCCCAAGAGGAAGGCATCTCAGGTCACCTGCATTATTTAGCGGGGTGTTTTTAACCATCCCCGCAAGCCGGGTCTGTGGGGTTATTTCCAGGTTATTTATGTGTTTTCCATCACACGGGGGGCAGTTGCTCCACTTTCCAGGCAGAAGGAGGGGAACAAGCACCGGGGTTGGGGGGTGGAAAGCGAGAAGGGTTGGTTCGGTGTGTGGAGGGGAGTGGAAAGGCCGCCCGGCCCCTCAGGGCCGCCACACCTGCGGGCCGCGCTCCCCTCCGCCCCGCGCCCACCGGCCGGGGCCACTCACCGGATCGCTCTAACGCAGCTCTCTCTATCTTTTTCCCCCTCCCATCTTCCTTTCCCTTCTGCTCCTCATTCATTCTTCCCCCTTTCCCGCTCCCTCCCCGTTGCAGGCGGAGCGGGCCCGGCAGGAGGCGGAGCGGGCCGCCGCACGTCCCCCGGCCGGTCGGCCGGCCCCCCCGCCATGGGTCGGAAGCGCTGCGTGGGGGGAGACGGCTCCAAGATGGCGGCGGGTTGCTGCGGGGTGAAGAAGCAGAAACTCTCCAGTTCCCCTCCTTCGGGCTCGGCCGGCCCGGGAGGCGGCGGCAGCGGCTCCCACTGCGGAGGGGCGGCGGCGGCGGGGAGCGACCCGGGGGCGTTGCCCCCGCCAGGGGGTCCCCGTCTCAACGGCCTCGGGGGGCTGGCGGGGGGCGCCGCCGGCTGCGCCCTTTCCCCGCCGCTGCCGCCCAGCTGCGGCGGGGGCCCCGCCGGCCTGTCCCCGCCGGCCTCCTCCCTGCTCTCCTCCCCCGGCGCCGGCTCCGGCGGGCCCGGCTGCAGGAAGATGGTGGTGTCGGCCGAGATGTGCTGCTTCTGCTTCGATGTGCTCTACTGTCACCTGTACGGCTACCAACCCCCGCGGAGCCCCCGCTTCACCAACGACCCCTAGTGAGTATCGCCGTGCCCCTGCCCGCCGCCGACCGACCGCCCTCTCTCCCTCCTTCCCTCCCTCGTGGGCGCCTCGTGCGCGCCCGCCCGGCCCCTGTCCTCGCCTGGCCCGCGGGCGCCCCCGCCCCGTGGCCGTGCGGGCGCCGGGCGCTCTCGGCGGGGGCCTCGCTGCCCTCCCGCGCTCGGCGGCGCGCCCCCGAGGGCCGGTCGCGCTGTTAACCTCTGCCCGCGGGGACCCGCTGCTCCCCGGCCCCTCCGGCCGTGCCGGGCAGTGCTAGCCCCGAGCCGGCCGCCTTTGTGCGGTGCCGGATATGTGCTCCTCTGGCTTCGAGGCGATCTCCGGCCGCGGGAGCTCCCCGCAGCGCCCCGCGGTCAGTGCCCTCTCCCGTCCGTGCTCATTTCACTGCAGGTCCTTAGTGGGACTCTTTCTCTGCCCGTATGTACGCGTGAGTGCGGGCCTCTGCTTCCCCAGTGCCGGATGGCGAGTACCCAGTGTGGGAGACGTGCCGTGTTTGCGAGCACTGGTGTACCAGTACGTTCCCAGTGCCAGGCACTCGTAACGCTACTTTGGTCTCAGACTGTGCGGGGGTCCTTGCCTTGTGACAGCCCTGTAGATCACACAGCGTTAGACATCCCTGAGTAATCCACCATGTCAAATTCCCAGAGTTAGGAGCAGATCACATAAACACCTGTTACTGCCAGCCTCCTTCACCTCCTTGCAAGAGTGTCCTCCAAGGGCTCGCTGCATGCCTGTCCCTGGCCACTTTTGTTTGGTGTTCATCTTGAACCTCTGTCCTTCCGCCTTTGGAAGTGACCCACCAGGACAGTGCCTGCCCCGGGGGTGCTGCTGCACTATAGGATCTCAGACACTGCAGGGAGTAACTTCTCTCCCTGTAGACAGGAAGTTACTTCCTCTCAGTTGGGATAAGTGACCGAGTTGCTGCATGCTCCAAGGCTGTTTGAATGCACAGTTAATGTAAGAGGTTGTTGAAATTGAGTTTCTGTTCTTTTACTTTGCTGGAGCTCATGTGGTGAGTTTCCAAGCTTCAGTTGAGACTCGAGTGTGTTGGTCCACCGGAGTGCATCTCGTTTGCTTGTTCTCATGTACAGCGTCACTGTTAAATCTGGGAGAACCCGTGCTTAATGAACACAAGTTAGTTTATGTATGTCCTCCTCCCTCATGCACCAATGTAAATGGTTATGATGCAGCCTGTGTCTCATTAGTGACATGTGGTGTAAGCTTCTTAGTGTTTAAAATAATGTATTAAAGATCTTATTTGGAGTCTGTGCTGTTCTAACACCCAGGATCTATACATCTCTTGCATACTTTCAGCTGCTGTCATGACAACCCGGCTCTGTGGATTCCTACTTTAACCTGCCACTCCATCAAGTCTTCTCTGTATGTTCTTCATAACTCCCGTGTGATTCCATCCGAGTACCAATAATGAAAGGAGGGCAGGGAGGCTCCACTGTGAGTTTCCTTCCCCAGCTCTTTTGCGGATCCCTGTCTGTTCTTTTTGTAGATACCAGTTGCTCAGGAGCTGCTGCTCTGAGTAGCCATTTTGCTTTGCCTTGTCCTGTGTGTGTTCTCAATCCCAGAGCTATAGGTGACAGCATCGGCTTTGTACCATTTCACTCTTTCCTTGCTGTAAGAGAGTTGAATTCTCTGTTGCAGTATCACCTGGTTGTTATTATGTCTTTTTACTGTACTGCAGAATGTTTTGTTGAACACTTTACCCTCTGTGTTTTGTAAGTGGAGGAAACTGAGACAGGGGTGAAGATCTCCCCACTGAAATGTTTTCCAGTAAGAACTTTGATTCCTCTCAGTAACCAGTAGATTGCTTTACCTTTCTCCTTCCACTTCTTACTTTGACAAGAACACAATAGCGAATCAAGTACAATTATTTCTACTTCTCTAGAATTCCCACGTGTGCTGAAGTGTTTCTCACATTTAGTTGCTGTGTCAATGGCCTGCTGAAAATGGCACCGCCGTTAATAAAATCAGTGATATTTCTGCTTATTGCCATGCCCGTGCAGCATGCACAGTTGTACAGATTGAGGAATGAGCTAATCGTGGCTTTCTTTTTTCCCCTGGTTAGTTTTCTCATTCCCTCTGGATCGTTACATGGCTTCGCAAATACTTGTGCCCGCACAAGTGTGCGGTGGGAATAAGCAGACAGATGGCAGAACTGCTGCTTTCAGCAGCCCTGTGAGCTGATTACGTTTGTGCAGTTGGGGAAGCAACTTTGGAGAAGTTGCTCAGTATTGCATGTAAGATTGGAGGTTGGTTGGCGAGTGAATCGCGCTGCTCACAGGCAGCGGGACTCCCAGCGTTCAAGCGATTCACAGGCAGTCTTAGCGAGACCTGGCTCACAAAGGTGTGATGTTGTCTTTGAAGCTGAGCTTCATCCTGTACAGCAAGACAACCTGAATGAGAACTGACATTTTCCAGTGAATGTATGTTGCAGTTTTCTGCCTGGAATGCTTTTGGAGGTGTTGTCCATAGGCTGAAATCCCTGCTCTAGGAGTAGCAGTGTAAAATAAGAGTTTGTATGTGAATTCTGGAAATGGTTTTTAAATTACATTAATTACAGGGAGGATGAAAGGCCTGGAAGCAGGTATCCTTACACAGGTGTGACTCATGTTCCTTGCAGGTCCTTGAACAATGAAGCTGAGCATGATCAAAGACAGGCAGGTGGCTGAATCACTCGGACAGGGGGTTCTGATGTGTTGTCTTTGAACAAAGCCTGCTTGTAACACCTCCTGATTTTGGTAACTTTTCAATGCCGATATGAGCACCATGGCAGGGCTAAGAGGGATGGAAATTTGGAGCAGTTACAACGAATGGGAGGAAATGCCTGTTTTGAAAGGGTGTGGGTTTTGAACTCTAGCATAGCCCATACATTGATGAAATAGCTGGCTTTTCATATCCCTGACTAGTTCCTAAAGCACAGCATATGGGATGTTGGGTGAGGGTATTGCTGGGGAGCTGTTGGCTTGGGGAGAGTGACTCAAAGAGTCAAAAGAAATTAGCTGGAAGATACTGAATCTGCCCAGCAGTGTCTTGGTGGGAATAGGCTCAGCAAATCCTTCCAGCCACAGGCTTCCACTGATCTGCCAACTTTTTATTCTATCACTGTCTTCACTGGAGAGCTTTTTCCTACGTGTAACTTCACTTGACTTTGCTCTCTAAGCCACCCCTTCCCTTCTTCACAGGGTGTGTTCTGCAGAGCGTGCGCTTTTGCCTTGCTTCTACCATTGTGGCTCTCAAACTATAGGTGTGGAAGGAGTGTAAAAATGACCCTGGAGGTGGGGATGCTGATTCAGAGTTTGGAAATTGCTCTCCCAGACAAAAGCTGTCTTTATAGAAAGTGTCGTTAGGACACTGCTCTTGAAGCACCACTTGATGAGGGAAGCTGTGGAACACTGCAGTTGGTGAAAAGCAGCTTTTTTAGAGATGGCAGTGGGAATAAATTGTAAGGGGATGCAGGAAGAGTTGTGAAAACATTTTACCCCGCTCATCTAGGGAGAAGGGAAGCTGAACAGCTTCTCTCCCTGTGTTTCTTACCTTTCTGACAAATAACTCGCATCCCTTTAGTTCTTTTCTGTTACAGTCTTCTGCACCATGCCCTTGTACTTCCGTGATCACTGGAAACAAGACCATGTCCTGCCTTCCATTGGGAAAGTACAGCCCACCAGTGTGAAAAGACTCAAGGTTCATGTTGCTCACTACTGTTTTTCTTCTAGGAGGAAAGTGTTATGACTGGAAGTGCAAGCATATGCAAGAAGGTTGTGAGAGGATGGGAAGGGTAAGGATCGAAGAGTGCAGCTGAAGCTGTGCTTTGTGGGTGAGGAGGACTTTTTTCTCACATCTCTCACATCTCTCTTTGCTGTAAAGATTTCCCTTGACACACAGAAATCACCCTTCTGAGTTGTTAATTCTGCATATTGTCTGCCTCAGGCTTGCCAACTTAATGTTGACCTGTTCGTAGGGCAGTCCAGCAGGTTAACTCATTTGCTACCTGTTTGCTTCTTACAGTCCCTTCCTGAAGGTTGCCTGCTAGCAGACAGTATTATTTTATTGGTCATCACCCATACTTGACTCAATTTATAGTGGGAATTGCCTGTTCTGCTCCTCTAATCTGGTACATGGTAGCCAAGAAGAAGATTTTGCAGCTGGAATGGCTGGTGTGGCTTGTGCCTTGCTTCCCATCTGGCTGAGGAGCTCTTGGGAAAGAGCTTGTTTACCACAACTGCCTTGCATCAAATGCCTAGAAGATGGCTTGCTCATGTCCTCCTTACCTGGCAGGGCAGGTGGCCTGTGCCAGAGGCATTGAATGGTCTGTAGCTCATCTGCCTGCCTGTGATGGACCTGGTGCTTTAGGGAAGCGTCAGACCTGTTGTGCCTGTGCAGGCTGCCGGCCCTGGAGGCTCCAGCCCTAGAGGTGTTGCTGGCAGCCATGCACTTTGCAACAGGAAGCGTGACTATCTTACGTGATTGCAGGCCTCTGGATTAAAGTACTTGCTAGGTTATATCTGGTCTTGACCTAAAGTCTTAGCTTAGAAATCCATCAGTTCCTTTCTTCATTGATGACTCATAGGATTTTGCAGCAGTATTTCCATTTGGCTGCAGGACAGAGATACAGATATGCTCTGGTGTTGGTATACCTGACCTTTGTATTTCATTGTGTTTTCAGGTCTAAAGGCTGTCAGTTTGACTGTTCTAGAAGGGTCTGGGGTAGCAGTACTACACTACCTTAATTACTCACTCGTGAAGGTTGGAGACATTTAAATTCAGTACAGTTTAGAACATGGAGGTAGCTAACCTTGTGCCCATTCATTTCACACTCAAACAAAGTTGTCATCCTGCTCAGCATGACTGTAACTTCACCCTGTAGTGGAGAAATGGTTTGTTATTGGCCATCCAATTGTATGCCTTAGTTACCATGCCTTGAAACTATGTTGGGCACTAGTAAGTATGATTTGGCAGTAATTTAGATGGAAATAGTTTTAAATCTTCCAGTACAGTCCCAAAGCTGACCTTTATTCCCCAAAAATGTTGTGTTACTGTCTGAGCCTTTGTTTTAAGGCATTGAAGAAGAATTAGGCTTGTCTGTAGGTGTGTACGTATGCTTATACATACAGGTAAATAAAAATGTTACAGCTTGCAAGTTGATAGCATTGCATGCTTTTCTCTATTTCTTGGCTGCAGCCTGACTTCCTGTGTTAGTCTCTACAGCTTATTGCAGTGTTTAAAGTTGGAGCCTTGTGCTTGACTCCTCGCTTGCCTTGGTGTGCGGTTCTTTGCAGGCGTTTGTGTGGAATGCTGCCTGGAAGCTTACCAAGGAGTGAATTTCATATTGTCTTAAAACCCCAACCTTCTTCTTTCGCAGTCCTGACTCAGCGTTCAGCTGTACCTGTTGACATGGCTCTTCTTGCTGTCAGAAGGACTTGCTTGTGGAGACTTACACTGCTGTGTGGCAGACTGCAATAATTTGTATTTATTGTCACACTCTACCATTACACAACAGCTCTAATGATTGCTTGGTCATGGCTAAAGATCGGCACCAGTTACAGAACAAAAAACACAGCAGCAGATAGGCACACAGGGAAATGTTCTCTCATGTCTGTGTGCCTACCTGGCTTCATTCTGCTTTCTATACATGTGTTGCGTGGTTTTGCATAAATAAGCTTTGGTACTCTGACTTAGCACAGTCTTTACTCTTGGGTATTAAATGTTGGAATACGACGTGGTGGTTCTCTGAGTGACGTTCTGCAGTAGACTTCTTGTACAATCCAGTGCAGTAGAAGATGTGTGTTTTGGCTGGTGCTGGCAGCGCTCAGCAGGGAATCCCCAGCCTCTCTGACAGCAGGACTGGTGAATGCATCTTGGCACAGTGAAGGAGGAAAAGGGATAGAGCTGCATGGCTTCAGAAAGAGCTTTCCTTTGACAGTAGGTTCAACTGCTGGAATGGCTGGTGAATGGAGAAAATATTGCTATGATAATCTTTAGGTTAGGTTTGCAATAATTTGAGGGCTTTTTTCCTTCATAAGTTTGCTCTAGTGAGCTGTTCTTATGTCTAAATGAGGTTGTTTCTATTAGTATAGGAGATGGCATCACAGACAGTATTAAGGATGGACCCTGGTTTTCCTTCTTCAGCTAAAAGCACTCACCATAAAGTCACAATAAATGCTCTGATTCACTGCAATACTCATGTTCCAGCAGTTAACTGTTCCCAGGATGGGGTGAGGAGAGGTGAGGAGCCACCTGTGCCATCACTCTGGTCATTCATTTTTATTGCCTCTTTTGGTTTAGGTGCATCCTCTCTTTCATCATGTTTTCTTTTACTCTGTCTTGTACTGAGGATAACTTCCTGATAAAGATTTCCATGGATTTTGCAAATTGAAAATGCCATTGCTGTTAACATTACATGGCCTTGTGTAACCTGTCTGCCTTCAAAGAAGATCTTGGGTCTGGATTTGGCTTGCGAGTTAAATGTGTTGTTTCTTATGACACCATTATAATTGTAGTGTTATCTAATATTGGATACTAAACCAAGAGAAATCTAGTGTTGGCTTTTTCTTTTTTGTCATATGTGTTAAGAAACAAGTAGATTTTGTCTGAAAGTACAGACAGTTCTGTTATAAAGCCCTAAACGTCTGTTAACTGCTCAGCTCCAGATAGAGAAGGAGTAGTTGCTGTTGTTGACAACTAAGAGATAACCAGGAAATAGAAGTTTGGAAGACTGGCTTGCTCAGTTTACAGATTCAGGCTGTGACCAGTCAATGAATGAAATATATTTAGTCCATGGTTTATTTCTCTCAAGACCCGTGCTGTAATGAATGGAGCAAGCTCAGTATGCCAAGTTGTCTATCTTCACCTTAAGTACTTGTTTATAGTTAACTGCAGGTTTTCCATAGCATCAAGTGATTGTCTTCCAAAGCAGACATGCTAGTGTGCTAACACAGCAGCTGTTTGACTGGTGGTTTCTGTGATAAGTCTCTGTGGAAGGCAGGAGAGATGCAAATGATCTAGAAATAATAGCAGACTCGTCAGAGTTTGGCCAATACAGAAACTGTTGCTAGGCTGGAGGCCAAAACAAGTCCAGTCAGGCCCTGACCCTCATTAGCAAAGCATTATGAAAATGCTTGACCTTTTTATGATGTTTATGCTCCTACCGAGTGGGGTATTATATTGGTACTGGGTTTAGCATTGCAAACTTTGCATCTAAATAACCAGACGGGCAGCTCTGCTGCAGTTAATTCACACACGCTCAAAACCATGTCTGTGATAACAAAGCATGGCAGAGAGTGCAATAGCTGTAAAATGGAAGGTGGCTGTTGAGTGAGTCCTAGCGCTGCATTCGGATAGCACATAGTTAATAATCTGAACTTGGATTGATACGGTATCTCGATTTCCTTACTGTTAGTGCTGTGGTATATGCTGAGTGACCAAAAGCTGTGCTGTTTCCAGTCCAGCTGTGTAAACAACAGTAGGCATCTTTCCTAGGCTACTTGTGTGACCTTTTAAAAAGCCCTTCGTTTTCATAGTTGGGGTCTTGGCAAAAGGGATCAGTGTAAAGGGCTTCATTTGCTAAGTGCTCCTGCTCCATTGGCCATAAACATTTGTTCTGCTAGGTAGCTGCTGGATTTGTCACCTCTCTTCACCCCTGCTATTCCCCTAACTGCACTTATTTTGCTGTGGTGTCATAACACACAAGTGTCTGTGCCTTACAAGATATGCTATAACTTTGGGTGATCTGGCTGGGCTTTGATGTCTTCCTGGAAGGTAGGGCCCCTTGTGAGTACCTGGATATTGCTTTTGCCACATAGAGTATTTGCAGCCAGTGTTTTAAAGTGCTCATTTTGTGAGAATGAACATCTTAAGGAATGCAGAGCAGCTCCACTGAGTTGTGGCAAGGTCACTGGGACAGCAGCCATATAGAGATCTATATGTCTTCTCAGAGCACTCTTGCCTGTTACAGGGAGTGAATGTTCATAATCCCTAATGCCATAGGAAATCTTATTTTATGCTCTTCTTCCCATTAGCTTGAACTCTGTGGCATTTTTGGCAAGGTCCTGCCTGTGGCTGTGGCGTTTGTAATATATGAGCCATATACGTACGCATCCTGTGATTTATCCTTTGCCCTTTGCCAGCAAGATGTGTGTGTCCTTTCCAGGCTTGGCTGGCACATGATGGGTTCCAGCACCTGCAACACTGCCTGCTTTACTGGGTGGCACTTGAGTCTATGTTTGAAACAGAAGAGAAAGGAGGGAAGGATCCTTGCCATAATCCTCTTCTAATCAGCATCAGAATTATTTTTGCTTCATCCTTCCCAGAGAGTTAAATCACTTTCCTTGTTTTCCGTGTGGCATTTTGCACAGAGATATGGATTGTGTGGATGAATGTCCTGTGGTTCTGAGTTACTGGCTGGGCTTAAACCACAACAGTGATGCACCAGAGTTCATGAGTTTTAGGTATATTGGGAAAGGTGGGGAAAAAAGCGGGCAGTTTTCCACTGATGGGCAGCCATGTGGGTCAACTAAGTAAATGTGTTGGCTTCCAGCCCCTTTTCTAGGTGCTTGCAAGGATGTAAGGATTGGGGGCACACTATTTTTCTTACCCAGTAAGTGAGCACAAGGATAAGTTCAGCTGTCAGTGAGTAATGGGTTGCAAGGGAATTCTTTTCTGTGTAAGTAAAGATGCTGAAAGACTGACTTCTGGGGAAGGTGATGTGTAGGTAGAGGTTCCTTGTAAGCTTTATAAGGACTAAAAAACCTGATTTCTGGTCCTCAGTACTTTAATTTGACTGCCACATGGAGGAGGCAGTGAATGCCAGTCAGGAGAGTGTTGCACCGGCCTTCCTCTGAGTAATCCTTCTGCAGAGAGAGTATTGGAGGCTGAGGAGACGCTTGGAAAAGGAGCACTGGGGAAAGAGGCACTCTTCAAAGGCTGCTGCGGTGCCTGAAGGGAGGTGAGTAATTGCAAATGATGTATCCTTTACACTTGAGAAGAACTTCAGCAAGCTGCTGGCCCAGATGAAAAACTGCAAGCCAAGTGATAGAAGGCAGGTTCTTTTGGCACAGTGTTGTGCAAGTGGTTATCCAAGCTTTGAAGAACCAAATGGAAATGGAATATTAAAACTAATCCCTATTAATATGGTGACAGAATGTGAAATTCTAGTGATTAGATACACTCTTTCTTAAGAAAAAGGAGCATAATTCTGGCTCTGGTTCAGTTCAACTGGAACTGGAAAGTAAACAGATAGTGAAGAGGCAGGTGGCAAAATCCCATGTGGGATACTTGCCGCCATAATATCTGTGAAGTGCTGGGAGTAAAAGTTGAAAGGAGGTAAAGACTGGTGCTGTTAATTTGGAAGGAATGCTGGATAAAACCAAGCCTTAAAAACAAAGAGTTAGAAAGAAGGAGAAATGAATACAGGGTGAATTATTGCAGTTTGCAGTGCTCAGACAGATTGGGCTTTCTGACACAGAAATGTAAGCCACTGCGAAAAGTAGCTCCCAGTAGTGCCTCTTTTTGGAAGCATACAAAGCCTGTGTTAGAGGAATGTGGAGTTCAGGTTATTTGGTGCCAGCTTTTTTATTTCCTTTTTCATTTTGGAGGATTTCAAGTTCTTTTATATATCTAACGTGAGTGGCTTGGAATAACCTCTCAAACTGCCCACTACTCAATACCATTCTTCTAACCGAAGTGTGTCTTCTTCCTCTTGAAATGTGTCAGAGATGCTCAGCAGCAGATGAGTCTTACTTATAAGCTGAAATAATTACATGAGACAGCATAGCTGAAGACAGAAGAAGGGATGAGCACTCTGCTGCTACCGTGTGTTTTATGTTAAGTGGTTGGAAATAAGAGACTTTAGTCCCTGCTGAATGAGTGGGCCGTTCCTGAATGGCTCCTTGTATGGTTTCTGGAAGTTTCTGTAGCCTGTTGGAGGCTGTCGGAGGTCATAAATGGAACATAATGGGGCTATGGGTCTGAGTGTTTCTGAAGTAGTCACTGACATTTTGTCTTGGTTAAAAAATGTTCTTGGTTGTTGGGTTTCTTTTTTCCTCAAGGAAAGTGCTAAGCCATTGAGATGTGCTTAAATATGGTTTCGTCTTAAAAGTCCATATGCTACGAATTGGAGATGTGAGATATTTACCCTTCCTCTGAGCACTAGTCATGTAAATGTGTGGCTCACAGACATTCATCCTAAAGCTGGCAACATAAGCATACTATCTTGGCTGTCATTTTATGTCAAGTATTTAATGGAAGCAGCTCTGGAGGAGAAAACTAGAGCAGTCCAGAGTGGTGTCTGACCTTTAGATACTAAAGGTTGGGTGTTTGGAGATGCCAGAAATTTCATGGAAGAGGCCATTGCAGAGAGATCAGCAGTTTTCACATGGTTCCACAGGTAAGGCCTCTCTTGTTTTGAAGTGGTTGGGTAGTCTACAGAGGAAAAGATAATCTTCCATAAGAACATTGATTGGCCATTGGACCTCAAAGTGTTGCTATGGCTTTGCAGGTCCTGTCCAGCTTTGCTGTACGCAAGTTATTTAGAAGAGGCAAGTGTGACTTGATGGATAATAGATCACTGCAGTGAATTGGAAGACTTGCCTTTTGTTCCTGACCATGTGGTGATTGTGGACAAACCCGAATGAGACCCTCAGTCTCTCTCCCTTGTGTTCTTAATCAAAAAACCAAGGTGCCTCAACCCACTTTAAGTTAGTAGTGAGAGAACTTGGCTATTGTTGTGATTGTTCATTCCCTTGACTGGAAGCTCTCCAGACTCAGCTCAGGGTGGTTTTGCCTAAATTGGCAACTTGGAAGCATACACTTATTTTTTTAACTGTTCCCCATTATATCTGAAATGAATCATGGTTGTATTCCTGTTAGCTCCAATCCTTCAAAGGCTGTTGTTGCTTCTCAAATAAGTCACAGTTTTCAATGAATTTATTGGGGGGGGGGGAAGGAATAGTTTTCTCTATTTGGGTGTTCTTGGTCGTGGTATCCTCCTTTGTAGTTCTAGGCTCCCGTTCACTGAATCTTATCTCTGAGACTAGTTTAGACAGCTTTAAGTCTGCTAGCACAAGTCAAAGACAAGACCTTCCAAAATCATATTGTATAATTGTTTCTGCTCTAGACATCCTGTTTGTCCTGGTTACATGAACACCATTCTTGTATGAACACTTCAGAACTGGGAGGAGGGTGTACGGTCACCCATTTACTGCCCTCTTAGAGCCAGATTCCTCCTTTTACTGAGCGTTGAACTGGAGATGAGCAGAAAGAGAAGGTGGGTGGCAGGGAAGGCACAAGCAGTGACAGTATAATGATACTTCCCTGAGTCTTTTCCTAGTCCTCAGCAACTTGCCGTTTGGGATGGCTTGAGCCAGAAGTGATGTCTTGTATCAGTAATTCTGCCTGACACCCGAGCCACCCCACCCCACCCCACCAGCAGTGGGTAGATTTGAATGACATTTTGATGAGACAATGTTGGGAGGAGGGTCAGAATGCTGGACAGGCATGAGTGCAGTACGTTAAGGGCTAAACTGTTAGAAATGGGATGAAAACTGGTATTGTATAGAGCAGCATCGTGTACTTAAGGGGTAAATAAAACTGATTCTCTAAGTCGGGAGTTTGTTTCACTCCTTAGTGGTTTTAACCAGTATTGACTGCCATCTGTTTCTTATCCTTTGTTATGCTATAGATATGTAAAGGGAAGGTGGCTATTTCAAATAGGAGTTACCAGTAAAAATAGAAAAGGTACAGAAATTAACAGTTTGAACTAGATGCCAGTATTGCCAGAAGAACAAAAGGATATAAAATGTCAGTGAATAGGTTTTAGGTTTAGAGTATAAGGTTTCTGCTTGCTGGAGCAGTATGGCTTTATAGTAACTTTTCATAGGATTAGTGGGGGAAAGAATCCAAACAGTTTAGACAGATCTTCATCACTGTATGCTAAGAAGTAGATGGTGCATTGCCTTTAGTAGTGAGCTTAGATTTGATAGTTTAAAAGGTCCCTCATTCTCTTTGAGTTTATTTGTGAGTTAGGCATTAGTGTGGGTGTTTTCCTTCTCATGGTCCCCCTGAGGATGGGACTGATGGATGGCAATAATCCTGGTCCCTTAGTGACTTCTGCTTTGGTAATATAGTCTAAATTGAGGAAACTGGTGATGAAGTTTTCAGAATGAAAACATGAGGTTTTCCATTGAAAATCCCCAGTTACCAGGCTGTTGTCACAAAGCAGATCTTGTCTATATCCTATTACTGACGGTTTATTTCTAGCTTAAAAAGTCATCTTTGTTTGACACTTGCAGCCATTGGTAAATCGTTGTTGTCCTCTTGGTAGGTAGTAACGATCCACAGAGACTTCTGACACAGAAGTCTAGTGCTGTCACTAATGGCTTCTGTGCCTAAATACGGCAATAGGTCTTTTACACTGTCACACTGGTGCTTCTTTGTTTTCTTTAAAGGAAAGATTATTATTGGAGAAGAGTGGTGATAGATGAGGTTTAATATCTCTAAAGACTGATAGATGACCTCTCTGGGGGCAGCTTCTGATAGAATGTGGAACAACTTCTTTTGAAGCGGTTGATTTGTTTTGGGGTGAGTTCAGAGGTAACTTGGCTCCCTGTGACCTGTCTCACTCCAGCAGAATTACTTTGTAAGTGGGGTTTGTTTTCTAATAAACTAGTTTGCTTTGCAGAGAAACTTACGGTTCTTTCCACCCTGCTTTCGCCTTGAGTAAGGTTTATGTCTTTGTCAAGGTGGAGATGAACAAAGGCAACATCGGTCGGTACCAGATCTCTGTGGAGGTAATGAATTTGCAGACTGTTATAAGTTGTCACAGAACTGGAGCTGAACCATGACTCAGTAATGGTTCATATTGAACAGGAAATGGGGATACCGCTTTTCTGAACACAGGATCTTTGCTGTTAATAAAAAGGGTGCCGCAATCAAACCCAAGGAAGCTGCGGTTCACTTGGCAAATAAAGGATTTGTTAAGCAGCAATTGTTTTTGAACTAGTGCTACTGGAGACTTCGCTCCTTGCCTTCAGCCAGCTAATGAGATGGATTTTGATTTGCACAGCCATTCGTGACAGCAAAGCAGTGGGGCAGTTTAGAAGCACAGCTTCTGTGGAAGGGAGTACCAGGGGGCTGAAAATGCCAGGCTCACCCTGAGGTATCAGGGGAAGCCATGGCTTCCACGTTTACTTTGAGATGTAAGAAGACTTCAGATTGATAGGGTCTGAACTTGTGCGATGCTAACAACTTCTTAAGCAAAGCTGGGGTTTGATAGGGTTCACAGCACAGTGAACTAGTAGGTGACTGTTGCTCCCACAGCTGGTAATGTTTATTGGTTATCAGTGTTTTGAAATGGTGGTTGTCCTGTTTGCCCTCACCTCAGCTGAGGTTTCTCCCATCAGCTCAAGGATGACCACTACTACTTGTGTTTTGGGCTTGGATGCAGTTGACGGAGTGGCAGCCTCTAAGGAGATACAACTGGAAAGGATGGTCAGAGAAGAGTTTGGCCTCATACAATAAGGTAAACCGCTAAGGTGGAACATGCCATCTCCTCTTCATGTGCATGGTCTGGCACAGAGCTGTGTGCTGTTGATGGGGTGCTGTACCAGTTCCTGTACGTGAGCACAGTCAGGTATGTAAATCCATGCTTCAGCTTTCGGTAGAGTAAGTTACTGAAAGGAAAACAACCTCCAGCCAACCTTGAGCTGTCAGGTCTGGTGTGCCAGAGTTGGGACCTGGAGTCTGGTCAATGAATAAGATGATTATTGAATTCCTCTGCCTTGAAGAGGTGAAAATGAGAGGCCTGGCACCTCTCAGAGCATTGCATTGAGAAATCCAAAAAGGAGCAACTTAGACCTCTCTGTTGTTTGCAAGGAATTTATAGTCTTTTCCATAGTCCTTTAAAAGCCATCTGCCATTATAAATGTGGCGATATTAAAAATAACTAGGCAGTAGGATGGTTGAATCTTTACTCTTCTGGAACAAAGATACATTTTCAGTGGCGTGGCCTTTAGAAACTTCATTGTCTAACCAAGGTACAGATTTAATAACAACAAAATAATATTGCCCCTGAGGTCAGTGATGTGCTCCACAGCTGGTTTACTGCAGTTAATTCCAGAATCATGGTTGAATTCTGGTTGCGTGGGATCCCCTCATGGATACTGAGGAGTTGGGGGCTTTTTGGTAGTTAACCAAATAACTATCTTTAACAAAACCAGCAATTTTATACTATATACTTTTGTGACAGAGTTGTAGCATACAGTATTCTTAGAGAACTCCTGGTACTGCTTTTTGAAGCATATATATATATATATACACACACATATTTATCCTGCTGGTGCACAATGTAGCTGTAATTCCCTGTCAGCATCAGAAATGTGTAGTTTTCAAAGTGAGTTTGAAGATGTCACTAGCTCTTTGCTTTCATCAAATGGTGTCTGGTGACGAAAACCAAACCAAAGCGTGAACACACAGGTTGTAATTCATTAAAATTAAAAGGCACAATGGTTCTTTTCCAGTGTTTCCAGGCTGATGGGATGGGGTTTGAAATTCGGTGTTGCCATCTGAAGGGATCTTACTGAAGGTGTTCTGTACGTCGTTATGAGAGACTGTGTCTCATGGAGTGTTTGAGAGGGTATTTAATTCTAGAAAGAAATGTTTCAGCTTTGTTGTGGAAACACTGCAGTCTCTTTGCTTGAGGTTACTTCTAGGTCTTCCAGGGTTTGTTTGCCTTTAGTACTGTCAGTGTCTAGTAGCTGCCTGCTTTATGCAGTGTATTTGTATCCTGCGAACCACTTGAGTGACATTATAGAACTGGGCTGTAGTTTCACAATCACTCACATACCAAACCTATTGCAGGCATGATTAATGGTGTGAGTGCAGCCTGCTGGTTTGGGGAACCAATGCGAGCTAAATGCAACTTTTTGAGGAGACTACATGTCCATGGCAAAAACCCAGTCCTGATTTCCATGCCCCACACCCTCGCTTGCACTACTGGCATTGATGAGTGGATGCTTGCTGTGCTGTTTCTGCTTGATAAGTCAGCAGCAGATACTCATCTGGTTTTTTGTCAGGTTGTTTTTTTTGCTGAGTTGTAAGACTTCTTTTTGCTGAGTCTTTTAGCACGTTAATGCCAGAGCTGGCTTAAGGGACCGGCTCTTCCATGAGGGATGGGCAGGCATTATTAATTTTAGGCTGCCAAGAACTGCAGCTTAAGTTGCTTTAACCTGGATTTGTTCTGTGCTCTGAGAACGTGCCTGCTCTCCTGGCTCAGACCATTAGCCTGCTGTTGTCTCCAGCGGTGCTAAAGATAACAGTGAAGAGAAACACTTGAGTTACAGCCCATTTGTTTGATCTGTGTGTGTGTGGACTCACCTGTGTGACTTTTCCAGCTTTTGGCACCATCAGCAGGTAGGTTGGTGCCTGTGAGTACTGCGGAAGCTATGGAAGAAGAAGCAATCACGTATGACAAGCTTCCTTTTGCGTACCTGCTGTTAGCGCTGTTGCCTGTTGTTTGCCCTACATCCAACTCCCCAGTCATCAGAGCAAAGCTTACAGGCTGCAATATAGGGCTAAACAAGGTCATGGGGTTTTTTTTTTCTCCTGTTGAGTTCATCTGGATGTGTCATGGTGCTTTTAAGCACATAGCTGTAAACATTGCAGTGTGCAGCAGACCTGTGCATCGTGGCATTCAGATGGTGAGGTTTACCAGAAGCCTGCAGTACGTAGCAGAGGAATGTGCGGGTTGTCACGCAAAGCCTTGGGCCCCTTCTGGGTGCCTGAAGAGTCCATTTACAAGTTCTTCCCAAAATAATCCCGATTGATCCCTTCCATGAGGCCATCGGGTGTTTGACCCAGGTGTTCAGTGGATCCAGTGGCTTAGTCCCCAAATTCAGAGGGATATGTAAGCTGGCACCACCTGGGAGAAGAGTTGTGCCCTTGGCAGGGTTTCCTTTTGCAGAAGCTGTGGGTACTCTTCCCAGCAGACTGTTGTGTGTGCAGTGAGCTGATCCAGGGTTACTTTGCAGGGGTGGAAATCACGTTTGCTTTTTGGTTGTGCCAGCCCCGTTAGGGTCTTTGTGTGCACTGGGCTTACACTGGTGACCTGCTGCCCAGCAATTCTCCTCTTTGGGGTTTGGAAGTGTTGTGGAAATGCCTGCTCTGGGTGAGCTGCATCTAACTTCTCTGTTCAGCCTAAGGCCTCTGTACTGAATTCAAGTTGACCCAGTCCCTCTGACCTATATATTGTGAAGGTAGGTCTGAAAGTCTCCCCAGTTGCTTCAGCAGTAAGGACTGGGAACAGGACATTCAGTGAGCTCCTCTGCATTGATGCTGTCATCCCTGTATCCCTTCTTCACCTTGGTCTGCAAGAGATCCCACTGGTTTTTCTGGTTGGTTTCCTGCTTTTGATGTAGTTCAGTAACTTTGCAAAGTGCTACCAAAGCATTTGGAGTGAGTTATTTACTGTTTACTTTTGATCAGCCATGTGTTTTACAAACTCTTCTCATTAGACAAGCTTTCTGCCTTTAAAAGCTGACCTCTCTCTGATGCCCTCTTCAACTTCCCTATTCAGTCGTGCAGGGTGAACTTCTACCATAAGTAGTTTGTTGGGTTTCTCTTCTGTAATACTTTATGCCATTTATATGTCCTTCACATACAGGGCCATTCCCCACCTGACTGTTATTTGTCATTCCTGTTGGAATTGCTGAGTATGCTGGTAGTTTTGTACCGTATTAATTTGTCATCCAACAAGCCTTGGAGATGCTTGCTCCTTTGAGGTGTCAGGTGAGGCCAAGCATTTGGGCTTCCCATGAGTTATCAAATTTTTAGTGGTTGTATAAAATGTTTGCAGGTTCCAGAATTTATTAGCATGCCGTCTGCTTGACTCTGGCATGATTAATGTGCATGCCTAACAAGTTCTTCCTGTTCCCATCATGCCTAAATCCTTTCCCTCTGCATCACTGACTTCCGATCTCAGCCTTCCTCTTGCATGTGGAACTGGCAGCATTGGAGAAAATAACACCAAGAGAATCCTGAATGTAAGTCTTCTCCCCGGTGACCCAAGTTTACACTCCAGAGCATCCATCCTGGGTTTCCGTAGGCTACTGTTACTACCATGGATCCCAAGGACTACTCTTTTCTTTGCTGAATCGCCAAGTAGTCAGTGTAGATGCCATGTGAGATTGCTACCTTTGCATCTGATGGGCCATGTGCCAGCTGGTTGTCAGATGCCACAAATACAGCTGGCTGTGTGCCTGGTAAAGTCCTCTGATACCTCTGACTGCTTCTTCCTAGTCTTTGAGTCTGTCTGCTATCAGGAGGATCCCTAGTTACAACAGGACACAGTAATACCAACTGGAGGGTGGGTTGTTTCTAACAGATTAGCTCTGACCCAACTTATGACTATTTGAATGTTTGAGATGGCAAATGACATGATGAAGCATGGAACAGAAAACAAGTAGGCAACATGAAAGCACCCTTTGCAGTGACATTGCTAATTATAGTTTATAAACAGTAGTGAGGTTCAAACGTGGCAGTGTGGTGTGGTTCCCTTATAATGAAAGCATAACCCTAAGCTTGTCAGTCTTCAAATATAGTGCATTTTTTGGAAGCAAAATTACTTCGTTGCAAACAGCATCTCCGTATCTGTGTGAACCTGTGTTTGGTAAGAGACAGAGCAAGAAGTGATGTCCCAAATGGGGATCCACATAGCCCTGTGAGCTGGCTCCCAGGGCTGGCTAATGGCAGATACCATTGGAAGAGTATAAGCCCAGGGTAAGCTTGTAAAGATGATGCTGTATCCACCAGTGATTTTTCTGTACTAGAGCAAGTATCTTTGTATTTAATGGTTGGCTAATTGTATGGTTAGTAACAGCATGTGGTAACTAATATACGTGCTCAGAAAATGCTTTGTCTGTTGTTTTGCTGTCTGAGAGTAACTAAGGCACGTCTGCTGCATGCTAAAAATTGGGGCCTCCCTTAGATACACTGGCTCTGTATTACTGCATCATTCTGTCACTATCTGCAGTTTATCCCCCTTTCAAAGGGACCAGTGACTGGTCATCTGGCTTGTCATGCACACACTGCTCCCTAAATGCTGAGTGCTTTCCTTGTTGAAGGTTAGCACAGTTATGTTTACATGATAACGGTTTTGTTCTAGTTTGTGCTTTGCCTCATCTGCTAAAGCAGAGCTGCCTCTGAAAGCTCCTCTGCTTTTCATAGCTATATAGACTGGTCTAATAAAAGTAATTGTTTTTCTTAAATCTCACTGCTGTTCCTTGTTGCTCAAGCTGTGCTGCAGTTCTTCTCAAGGGGTGCAGATGTAAGCAGTCATCATCCTTGCCCTTTTTCACTGCTCCTTTTCCGTCTTCCTCTCTTACTGATGTTCCTGCATCCTGTTGAGCTGGTGTTCCTGCACAGTGAAACAGAGCAGAGAAACAAGCTGGGTCTAAATTAAACTGGCAAAAAGGAGAGATGTTTTTAACCAGATCAGCTCCCCAATCACCCGTTTGTTCCAGAACAAGAAGGAGGCTGCCTGTGTGGGGATGAGAAGGTTGGGAGAGGCTGGTTTAATTTGAGTAACAGCTCTGAACTTCACTGTTACTCAACCGTCTCTGCAGTCACTTGTGATTTAAGAGGTGGAAAGACACTAAGAGATGATCTACTTCATCTGAAGTCATGGTATCTGTGTTTTATACCTATGCTGCTGACAGAGGTCTGTCTTGAAAACATCCGGTCAGACATAGCAGACATGACATTACCAGTGAGAACTCCCTGCTTTGGGATCATTTTTGTCAGTCCTAAAGGCACTGTCTTTAGTATGTCTTTTCTGGGACAGAAATACCAATTCCATTTGGCTCCAATTCCAGCACCGTATTTAGCCTGCCTTTGAACCTTTGTCTCACTGGTTAAATTACATGGCTAAGTTCTATACAAACAGTGCAATCTACAGTGCATTGATTTAATAGTAATTCTCGTGATCCAAAAGATTAATTTATTCCAGCTGTAGAGTTAGTGAAGCCTGAATTAGAGGGCAAATTCACATTCTGCTGAGGCTTGGGTTTTTAGCTTGTCTTGCAACATTATCATGAGCTGCTTGAAACCAGGACCAAAATAATCAAACACTTACTGTATTTCCAGGGTTAGGCTTTTACAAACTACTCAGGTACACTCTGCTGTATCTTGTTCCCACTGTTTCAAGTCTCTTGCAAGCTACTGTTACGCAGCCCATCTTTCAGGTATGTAGTTTAATGTGAAAAGGGATCAATGATTCTTAGAGGCATAGTTGTGAAGGTTTGGCTGCATTGCAGTCTCTCCTGTCAGCTGACACCTTGGCATATAAGTTTTGTAACATATTCCTGCTATAAAAAAATTCCCTGTGTAGTTCCAGTGTTTTCTTAGGTTTCTTTAAATACTTCTCATTCCTTTGAAGTAAGTTCCACTTCAGCTGAAGCCTTCTCTGTGTTCATTTCTCACAGGCTTGGCAAATCCTCAGTATTGGCATAAATGTTTTGTTCAGCTGTTTATGTTGTGCCCCTAGGTGCTGACGGCTCAGCGGGCATCCTACATTTGGCAACCAACACAAAGCATTTTAAAGGTCCAAGAGGATGCCTTTATACACACAAGACACTACACATGGACATACAGTCATAAAGTGTGTGAATTTAATTAGCCAAGTTATTTTCCAGAACAAACTGCATATATTTCTGCCTGCTTCTACTCATTCATCTAATACTTTGACAGATCAACGTGTCTCACATCTGAATTCATTACAACAGAAGCTGTGAGTCGTCTGGGGCAGGAGAAGCCCAGTTACAGCTCTAATAAAATTGTGTGACCTTTGAATAACTACAGCTCCTGGTTTTCATGGTGTCCTCGCTCTCTGCTTCCTAGTAGAACAAAAAACCCAGTTTCTGAAAGCTCAGCATCCCCATTGCTAATGGTCACTGGCAGCTTGGGTAAAACTGTCAAGTAGTTAGAAGGAAAAATGCAGTATCTTGGCTGGCAATGAGAACAGACCTTCTTTTAAGGTAGCACGTGTAGGCTCTAAAGGTAGGAGTTGTGTGTTAAGTTGCTGTCTGAAATCTATGGAAAACAATATTCCCTGGCTCTTGGTTTGTAGTTAATATGCAACAACTACTTGGGAGCATGGAATTGCCTGCTCTTAGAATGGAAATGGTGCTGTGGTGCTCAACTTCAGACTTCTAGTGCCTAGAGAATGCTTTTTCTTTACCAACTCTGTGCCTGAGTCACCCTGTGATAGGAAGAGAAACATTGTAGAGCACCTCAAAACTAAGCTTGCTGCATTTTGGTAGTGACTTCTAGGGAAAGAAAGAAAGGATCTAGGAGCTGAGGCTGTTCTTATCCAATCTCTAGCATTGTCTTCACTATCCATTTATGGGGTAGAAGTTCTGTGGACCTTATGCAGCTTTCTAAAACGTTTTGGATGTGATGTTCTTCAAACGTTTAGTTTGGGGCATGTTTTAGTTCAGGGAATTTTAGGAAAGGGTTCTGCTGAATCCTTTCAAAGCATTAATCACAAAAAAAAGGAAAATGCTTGCACTGGAAATGTTTTATCTCAGTTCCAGTTTGTAAGTAGAATGATGATAAACTCTACACTGGACCTTTGGTGGTACTGAATGTGTTTCAACTTCGACTTGCAAAAGTTCCAGTTAGATTTCTGGTTTAGGGTTTTGCATCCTTTATGATGGTTTTTATTGGCATTAGTATCTAATTCAGCACTACTTGCTTTTCCTCAAGAGGAGACTGCGTAGCGTTGCTGAGGGAGATTAAGTAGTGTCAGTCCTCTTGAATGATGCTTAATTTGAACGCTTGGTAATTTAAGGTGTTTGTAACCTGGCTACACTTTGAACATGGGGAACATGGGGTCTGGGCTCATTTTTAAGTATGGGAGCAGCATGTGGGTTTTAAGTTGCTCACTTTCTTTGAAAACTGGGTGGGGAGGTGGCTTTGGCTGAGACCTCTCCAGTTGAAAACACTTAAAATGCAGCCAAAGTTACTTGATGCAAACGATGCATTGGATCAAATGAAGTGTTTTCCTGGGGTTTTTTTTTGTCTGCTGCTATAAAAGGGAACATAAAATCATTTAATGTGTTCAGGGGTATGAGAAAGTTAGGAAGAGTCAGGGAGAAAATAACCAGCTTTGCTTTAATAGTTTTTGTGACTAGTTTTTTGTTAACACACCAATAGTTCCAGTGTATAATGTGAAGTTAGTTTGAGTTGATTAAAAGCAGTATAACTGATAATAAGTATTGGGAAACAAAATTAATTAGAAACCTTTACATGTGCCCCATAGAAAGTCATAGTCAGGTGACTGGAGGCTCTGAAGTAATAACATTAATAATTTGTAATGACACTGAATTGATTTATTAACTTCATAAAGTCTGATTTTTCTGCTCCGGTTCATAATTGTGCAACTGGGGAAAAACAATTTGCTTAAGTAGGTCAGAGCATAAATATGAACGGTCTTACGTTGTGTAAATGTATATATATAGTTATATGATTGTGTTAAATGTTACAGGCTCTGTTGTTTCGATAACCTAGAATACGTTGAAACTTGGTTGCTCTTGACATGAGAGCAAAAGTTTATCTGAAGGTCCAGTCCTTGCTCTGGCTGGTTGAAGAAGCATGTGTACTGTCTGGAAGGATTAAGCATTCTTTTGGTAAGAGGAGTTAAGTCTCCGTGTTTGTATTCCAGCATTCAAACCCCACTTTCTGTTACCTTTTGAGAGTTTTTGGGGATGTGCTGAATGCTCCAAAGGTTTTAATCGAAATGAGGGTTCCTGATTTTATGAAAGCAAATAGTGACCTATTTAGGGAGGGAGGGCTCAACCCTCACTGACTTCTAATAGGCACGTGGAATGCAGTAACTTGAGTATTACTTTATTTCTTCTTCCCTTTTTTATGACAGCTGGTCACAATAGGAGATAGGTTAAGTATGGAAAAGGTGGAGAGAGGACAGAAATGGAAAAGGAGATTGAAGGGGAGGAGGAAGGGAAACAAAGGATACAAATACATGAAATGCAGAAATGAGCGCAATGGGCAGGAGGATGAACTTGCATACGGAGTTCAGAGTGTGGTGGAGGCAGGAGTGCAACTTCTTTGTAATACCAGTTGTCTTTTACCAAAGGTTTATACCAAAGGTATTTAGCATTGAGGAAACACGAGTGCCCTACTATTGTAAGGAGCTGTGTAGAGATGGGTTTCTGTGGCTTTTCCATCCCTGCCATTCTGATGCTGGATGCCTGTAGGTTGGATGATGAGAGATGGGAGCTGATGAGCCCAAACTCATGCCTGCTTTCCATCACCTTTACCTTGAGTACTCCCAGCAGTGCCTGTTACTGATGTATTTCTGTACTGTTTGTTGAATAAATCATGCTCTTTGTTTTTTGGTCCCTAACTCCTATTCTGTAATACCTTGTCACATCCCAAACAGTGTGAGGCTGGTCATGCTGATCAGGGGGGTGTTATGGGCTTGTGTACAGTTCAACAATTCATGACCTAGTGCTTAATAAAAGCCACAATGAGCTAGGCTGAGTGTAGAGCCATCCTATCTGCTCTCACAGGTATGGTCCTGTGCTGCTCAGATAAGTGTGCTCGCCTGGAATTAGCTGAGGGATGTCTGTCTTCAGGCTGCATTGCTCCCGCCAGACCTGTGCTGAGAGGCTGGGAGACAACATTAGTGAAGAAATAGGTGTGAAAGAATAAGCCTTTTGAAAAGAAGTAAAGCTGGTTATTTATTGTCTTTAGTGGTTTTTGGTGTTGAAATAGAGATATTCGGTTGGTTTTGAGGAGCATGTTGATATGTTCTCCTTCATGGTCAAGACTTAGGATTAGCAGAAGTTCCCAAGATAGAAGGCCAAAATGACGAGTCAGAGGTAAATACAGAAGAGCAGGGGAGCATGGTGTGCATGATCACAGAAAGTACTGTGCTGATACCTGGTAGGGAGCCTTGGCACCGCAACTGCTGTGCTTTGAAGTGGATGTAAATCCTTGTCCCATTCTGGTAGTTCCTTTTTCCATCCTTTTTTTAGGATTTACATCCTTTTTAAATAGCTTTTACTATTTAAGACTAGCAGACTTGCTCTACTCAGCATTCAGAGGAAGATGTGAGAAATCTCTCCTTTCCCCAATGCGCCTTCACTTCTGCAGTCTTCTGGAGGAGCTATGAACTTTCTGATTGTACTTCTTGCTTTTGTCTTCCTCATGTCTACTCTCAAATCGTGCTCTCCTGCTTTTGTGGGGGTGACAGCTTCGTGCCACTGTTCTTCATCATTGCAAAGAGTAGTTTAAATTTGAAATGACTAATAGTTTCCCTGTTGCATGCACAGTTCTGACAAGCAATAGTAAACATTAAGGCTGTGTTAACACTGCTGTTGCTAAGATCCACAGCCAAGGTGGAACAACCTTGTGATATTGCATTGGCTAATGCTTGGGTCATACTTGGAAAGCTGTCTCTGCAGCTGTATGGGCTAGAAATACTTTGAAGGTTTGGGTTGTATTTATTTTTCAATTGAAACCCCTCAAATTTCAATAAGAAATAAAGCCATGTTTATACCTTTTCTGGCCTAACTGCATAGGATCTGTGTTGGATCCTCACTTAATGTCTTGGAAATACAAATGGCTTTAGTGGCTGAAGTACAGCCCGAGGGATTGATGTTCTGAAGATAACTCAATTCTAGATGACTTAATTTAAGTTAATGATTTAGCAGCTTTCCAGATGTATGAACTTGATAGCTGCTCGCTGAAATATAAACTAGCTTGATGAACTTGGAATATGTGGTGGACAATGACTGCAGTTGGAACGTTGTTGAAGCACTGTAATTGGAAGCAGTATGAGCTGATGAACCGGTGTGGCCTTTGGGTTAGTGTGTGCATACTCAGCTCTGTGTCTGAGCATGACAAAGTCAGCCCCTCGTACAAACTCAATTTATACCTAGTTGAAGTTGTTGTCATGGGAATTTGAGCAAGAAACATTCCATTGCAGAGGAAAATTCGATTGTCTCATCCTAAACCAAGATAGATGGATTCACAGATGCATCCTTAACCCTGAGCAAAGAAGGGAGTAATTAGATGGCTCTGTGAGGCAGGTGCCATCCGAAGGAATTTCCAGGTACCCTGTGGTGCTGTCAGACCCAGTGCTCTGACGTTGCCACCTCTATCTCTGTGGAGGATGCTCTAATTTTGCAGGAGCTTTCCTGAAAGTGCAGTTGTGTCACGCTGCAAAGTCCTTATGTTCCCTTTCAAATGCACTTGTGGGCTGGTGACATTAGAAACTGTCTGGAGTGTAGAGGTGGGTGACACACCTGCTTTGTCCTGAGCTGTGATGCTCTGCTTGTGGGGAATGCAGCTTTTACTGTCAGTTTTGTTCCTCCGAGGCACTGTGAATGTTCAGCTCTCTCTTTAGCGCAGCTGAATAAGGCTCCGTAAGTAACGTGTGTGATTGCTTGAGTGGTTCTGGAGTTTGTTACTTGTAAATATTTATTTTAGCAAAGTGAACAGCAAACTCACAAACATATGTCATAGAAACTCCCTTTGTTTCCTGAACTTGAGGCATCGCCTTGTGACAGCTGGAGGGAGAAGGTGCAGAAGAAGGACTTTGTAAATACAGAATAGTGTCTTGAGTGTCCAATTTGGGCATCCTTAAAAGTCGTCGTGTTCATTCCCTCCCTTATAAGTTGTTTCTTTTACCTTCTCTTTCCTGGACTCCTGCTGCTATTGCCATGGCTCATCTAACACAGTATACAAGAGCAGCCACGCTGGTCCTGCAGCTGAGTGAGCAGCCGCATCATCTGGCTGGTTTTGTGACTTTATATCCGGTTTTCCAATGAGTTTTAGTAGCTTGAATGGAATCTTAATGAAGGTGTCGCAGGTTCACTTCAGAAGATGACCTGCCAGTAAGCAGCCCTCTTATTTTTAACCCTGATTATGCCTTTCTTTAAACTAGATTTTCTTAAAATAGTAGCTGCTTTCTGACCTTCCCTAAGATTAGCTGCTTAGATAAGCACAACTTGCTAATGAATTCACACCTAGAGCTCTGGTTTTGATTGTGAGGCTCATTTCTAGGGCATGTAATGATTCCTGGAAACCCACCAAATACAGGAAGTGTGTTACGTGGGTAAAGAAGGAAACCTCTGAAGTGGTTCTACAATGGAGTAGGTACAAGAGTTCCTCATTTAGTCCTGAGAATGACTAAAAGGCAATGTTGTGCCCTCACAAGTATGCAACAACTTTTTCAGTAATTACATGGTATTTGAAATGAAAACATTCCAGAGCTGCAGCTTCTGAAGCCAGACTGGGGGGATTGTTTTGCATCGTCACGTATTGGCAATAATGAACGTTCCTCATTGACTAAATGTGTTGAAGGAGTAATGCAATAAAGGCTGGTTATAAGGATCTCAGCATATTTCCCACAAGGAAGAAGGATGTTATCACAGAATAAATTTCCTGTGGGTTGTTTTGATGTGTTCAATCCTTATGAGTTTTGCTAGATGAAGTCATTATCCTGGTAAGTTGGGGAGGGTTTGTGCACGTGTGTAATTGGACACAAGCAGGATAATGGATTTCCAACGCTTACTCAGTGGCTAATTCTTTCTTGGATTGTGTAAATGTAGCCAGGCAAGTAGTGCTTTTGTAATGCATGGCAAAATATGTGTTAAGTGGCACTGTAGTGGAAAAGTCAGCTTTTTGTTTGCACCTAGCCCCTAAAGGCTCTTTATATTGGCTTTCAGAATAGAAAAAACATATCATCTATGTGCTTCTCTTAATTTTTGCTTCAGAGCCCACTTTGAACTTTGGATAAGCTGCTGAATAAACTGGCTGCTATTCTTGATTCAGAAAATGCTTATGCACTCAGGGAAATGTTGAATAGCACCTTGAACCTTACTGAAGCAATGCGTGAGTCAATGTTCTTCTGATCTTTAGAATATGGTTAATGTTACATAGCTCACTTTCTCTACTCGCTTCTGTTGTACAGCTACACAGAAGGAAACCCAGGGAAATGCCAGATGAATGTGTGTTTTCTCAGATGTTTTGTCCCAATCCCGGAGGTTTGTAAGGACAATTGTCTCTCCCACAGCTTAACAGATAGTTTCATGTGTGAATTATCCCTTTGTTCTCCTACATTGCATCAGACAAAATCAGAAAAGAGGTCTGCAGTAAACATCAGGAGGCTCTTTGGTCTTTTCTCTTGTTAAAGGGTGGAATCAAATGTATTTACAGTATGCCTGACAGTGGCCTGTGTTGGGAGGCCTTGGAGGATGCTGTATGTCCTCGCCGGCAGTCCGTCAGTCCCAGCAGTCCTGTTTCATACGATCAGGATTTCTTAAATTGAACATTTGACACTTTGGGTTTCTTTGCTTCATCTGTTACCAGATGTTCCCCACAGTCTCCGAGTTAAGAAGCTGGCCAACAATTTCCTCGTCATTTCTCTTTCTCCTCAAAAATGATAGTTGGTTTTCCTTTATGGTCATTAATATTTATCTGTCATATTGCAAGTTTGTTTATATTCCTCGTGCCTCTTGTGCTTTGCTGGTTTTCTGCCTTTCTTTTCAATAACCTGGTTTATTTCCAGTTTCTCCAGGTGGATCTGTTACAGCGATTGTTGGTCTGGTTTGCACTTGTGCCTGTTTCCTTTGAGGCAGTTTCCTTTCCTGTTCTTCCTTTTCTTGCTTCTCTTGTCTTCCAGAAGATCTTGTTTTATTAATTGTCAAATTCTGCCTTTATAAATGGGGGTGAGGGGGAGAAGCACTGCCATTCCTCCTCATTCTTCTTTGGAGGTTTGTGAACTCTTTGTGTTTAACTTTCCTGTGTCTTCCCAGGTGTTTTCTGGACTGTATCTGCTAAGGTGGAATGTCCTTGCACCATGCTGTGTGCTTGGTATGGCTGTTGCAGGGAGGCACTCACCAGGTTTTGTTGTTGTTGTTGACCAGCTCCATAATATCACCCATCAAGGTTCCCTTTTCATCACCAACTGGATACTTTCAACATATTTGGCCCCTACTGTGCCCTTGGAGTACAGATGCCCTTTGATAAAGCTACCAGCATAAGTGTTCCCGCCTCCTTCATTACTAAGCTGTATTCTCTGATACTGAATAATGTGAATTAGGTCACTGAATTGTCACATCTGGGAATGCCACAGCCTGGTGTACAACAAAGTTTAGAGTGCCTCAGTTAGCAGGAAGGCTGCTTGCTGTGATACTAAGGCTGGTGTAGCTGGTGCGAGGGATTGCAGTGCATGATAAACTCTCATTTCTCTTTCTTCAGATGCTTCTAGTGTGAACCAGTATTACATGAGGGGTTACCATGATCCCAACCCAGTAAAATAGAGTAAGCTTTATGTTAAGAAACAGAACTGTTAAAATTTCTCTAATGTGGGAGCAATGGCTTGTTCCCTTGTGTGGAATAGAAAGGAAAACACTGCCATTGCAGTTTTGCTTGTTTCGAGGGCTTTCAGGGCGCGCTGCGGTTGGAAATCCTCAGAGCTGGGCTGGAAGCCTCTGGTCTTACAAAGGGATGAGTGTGCTGGCTTTTCAAAGTGTCTGATCCGACAGCCCTGGGTATCAGGTAACAGGACTGTAGAGACTTTCTTCCCTTCTTTGGTTATAAAAGATGGTAGGTTAAACAGCTACAATTAAAATGCCTGTTTTAATATTGTTTTACCTCGCTGTTCATCAGGTTTAATCCTTTTCACTTCAAAGTCCTGCAGGGTTTTTATTACTTGGAAGTTTTCCAAGTGAAACTAAAGACGTTCTCACTTGTCTTTCATAAAAGTGCACAAGTATTCTTCATCTGTCACCCTGCCTTTTCCCTATACCCACTTTCCTCCCTACCCACAACAAAGAAAAGAAACTTTGCATCCTGCTGCTGATGGCACCAGAAAAAGACCAATGTATTCACACTTTTTGCCTTCTCCCCCACAACTTCAAGAACCCTTTCCTATTTTTATTGAATATCCTGGTAAATACAAGGCAGCTTGTATCCCGTGCTGCTTTATATTAAAAGAGGGTATTTTTAACAGTGCTTTCTACATGATGTCAGTGTAATAAGTTAGCGGCATGCTGACTCTCACTGTGATAGCTGAGCCATTACTAAAATAGATTGCAGACTTTTGCTTTCAGTCTAAATATTTGCAGTAGCCTATAGCAAGCAGGTCAGTATTTGGTAAAGCATTAATAAGAAATACACTTAGGACACTGGTAACTGTGGTGTACAAGAGAATAGTTTGATAGTTTCTGCTTATATAGGTTTATTCCTTGTGACCTTTGTGGGAAGGGCTTTGGTTCTCCAGAAGGTGTAACAGATTAATGCTCAAGTGAAGCACAGGGCTGTCCTAGTTTCTTCATTAATGAAAATAGTGTAATAGTAGCTGCAGTGACACATAGGGCAGCACTCTGATCGGGTGACCCGTGCTCCTCTGCTTCAGCCACACATTTTCTGGCTACCCTTTAAGGTCAGCCTTTAGGCTGTTGGGTACATGCATGCGATTCAGTAGCCTGTCAGGGAGACAGGCTGTGTATGTATGCCCCTGTTGGTGATAGGATTGTATATAAGGAAGCCATAGTAGTCTGAACTCTTACTGTGGTGCAGCTGTCTCTTTAACTCAGTTTTGCAACTGAAAGTAGGGGAAAAGAACATATAGGATCAGCTGATGTTCATGGCCTGGTGCCTGACAACCTCTGTTGCAAATAACTGAAACAGTTGCCTGCTATTTAGATTAGAGCTGGTCAAGCCTTTCAATAAGCAATCGACAATGACTGAATGGAAGGTTTATAGTCCTCAGGTCACCTGTAAGTTAGTGATAGATGGAAATCGTTTTTCAGTGTTTGACTTGCTGACAAATCACAAAACACAAACCATTATGAAAGAAGAATGAGATATTTACAGGTGCTTATAAGGGTCTGGGTTTAGTCCCTTTTGCTGCTGTACAGTTTGAAATGTATTCCACAAGCTTTTGGGTGCTGAGTATTTGTGGTGCTGTGCACTCTCCTGTTGTTAACAGTCAGCAGGGTATGGCAGAGGTGTTTGGCACTGTGATGAGAAGCTGAATAACCCATCAGTCAAGTAAGTTTCTGAGCCTCTTGGTTTAGGAGGGCTCACTCCTAAGCTTGGAGCTGTTTTGCCTTTTAATAAGATGCTTCGCCCTAACATTGAGTAAGAGCTACTCAAGGCTGGGTGTTGGAGCCCTCCCAGGGAAGTGCAGCATATGGTTTGGTGATTGCAACCAAACCAGCCCAGCTTTCATACTGGATCAAGAGGGAGCCAGAGTCAGAAAGGTGGGCACACGCCACCTCAGTGTGCTCTCCCACTTTGTGGCATGTCTGGGTTAAGGCTTCCTTAGGCAGAAAGAGGACTCGGATCTCCAGTGTTCAGTGCACATCCTCGCTGTCTGTCATTGGATAAAAGGGACTCTTCTCATCACATCTGCTTTTTACTGAAGGTTTTCTCTTCTGTTGTTCTCTTTGGTTTCCTTTCAAGTGCCTGGAGGTGCAAATTTTCATTTTAGATCTAACCATGTTGCTCAGAGCCTCTCCTTTTTTGTGCTAAGAAAAACAGCAGATGAAAATAAGGATTTTTGTCAAGTTGAGAATGTACATATTTACTTAGCTGCTCTTGACATCAATATCTGTGGAGTTTGACACTTTAGCCTCAGATCTCAGATTTGCAGTTACGTTAGATGGCAAGTTTATTTGTGGGTTATTGACTTTAGAACATAAGAAAAGCATTGCAGGCTTGGAGCAAATAGGCAAGCAGCTGAAACCAAGGATACCAATGGAAAGCAGAAGAATGTCACTAGGAAGAAACAAATTCTTTTCTCTGCATACCTTGTGTAGGTTCTGCGAGCAGGTTTTCTATTGTCTTGTTTAGTGTAAGGCTAGAAATGCTCTGCAAAGGTTTGGAAGGCAGACTTGCACTTATATTAAGCTGTGAGAATTAACCCTAAAGTGTAGCAATCAGTGTTTCTGCTTCAATGGTGGAAGCACTAACTGAGGTATGAGACCCTCTTCTAATTCTGTGTGCAGCTCTGTACACTGATATTCAAGAAGGCAAAATTAAACTGGGAGGAGGTGTAGAGAAGAGCTGTGATGGTAAGAATGGAAAGACTCCCATTAAGAGGAAACTGAATGGACATAACCCATTTAGCTCAGCAAAGTGAGGTTTGAAGAGGCATATGAATTCCTTCTATAAATACTGTGGTGAATAATAACCAGGAAGGGACAAGAACTATTTAAACTGAAGGACAATGTTGGCACAAGAACAGCGTAGGTACAAGCTGACTGGGAAAACATTTCTGCAGGAAATCACAGTCTTTCCAGAGGTTCTGAACCTCAGTGAGGTTTTGAGGCCGCCTTCTTAGTTTTCATTTTGAGGGTTTTGTCTCCATTAGTTCCAGCAAACTTTAAGATGGAGAACGTGGAACATGCATGAACATTGTGTGGTGTAATTATTCCTTACAGCAGCTGGAACTCTGGAGGTCCCTTTCAGTCTTATTTCTTGAATCTTGAGAGTTAGAATCCTCTTGGGTCGCTGACTGCTCTGAACCCTGGTCCATGTTATGCTTTGAGGACATCTGCGATGGTAATTAAGAGAAGTAATTCTGCTCAGTAGGCATATATCTTCTTTGTAGACATGCTGATACCTTTAGTGGCTCCTGGGGAATAGGGAGGCAAGTGTGTGGGAATAGAGGAGCTGAAAGGCTGGAAAACCAGCTTTAGCCAGATTTGGGGATGTATTTTTAGCATGTACGGCTACCAGCGGTGTTCATCTACCCGGTGAATTAAAGGTTTAAATTTACTCCCAACAGTACATTCATACTACTTCTACCACTAGTACAATGAGTGTGTATATAACCTTTACTTTTTCTGTTCGTACTCACTGACAGGGACCTTCAAAGCATATGCAAACGTGTCAGTAATCTATCTGACATTCAGTGATGGTCTCTGGGTGTTTTCTTCTATTGTCCTTTTAAAGTAGCAGTAACAATGCATCCTAGAAGGAATTCTGTTCTGACAAGAAAGTAAATGCGTATATATTTCCCTGAATTACAGCCCTCCACTAAGTGTATTACAGTTAATAAATCTCATAATCCAAAGGTAAAGGTCAGGAGAATAATCCTAAAGTCCAATTTGACTCTTATTCAGGCTTGTTTCTGTGCAAGGGGAGAGAGTGTTGTCAGTGCCATGGCAATCTAACAATTTTGTTGATGCCATTTAGGGGAAAACAGCTATGAAATGCCAGTTGTTGATTGACTGGAGAGTGGTGTAATAACCTGCCTTCTACTAACTGTTAGGTAATAGTCCCTTCCAGCCTTATGCTCTTCAGCTTTTGTCAAAGAACATAAAAAAGGGGGGGGAGGGAAGGGGAGAAAGAAATAAAAGGAAATCCAAATCCAAAAGAAAGATATGACTTCAGCTTCCTCTTCCATTCATCACCATTGAAAGGAGGGAACTTGTCCAGCTTAAGTAAGGAGGAAGTTGCTCTACCAGCAGGCAGTAACAGCAGGGTTTGAAAGTTAGGTGAGAGCTTCATGCTGCTGCTTTGGTGCTGTACAGCCCCAGAGGCATATCCTCCTCTGCCATCACATGATGAGTACCTTGTGCCATGGCACATAAAGAGCATAGGGTGGGAGCAGAAAAGGAACATGGACTATTCTTTGTGAGTCTAAAACTGCACACGTACCTGTATATATACCCACAGCACAGTTACATCTAACTCTGTTACACTGTGCAGTGATTCATGCATTGGTGCAGTGACTGATCTGCTCATACAGCAAAGCTCCTAGCCTTTAGTGTCTTCTAAGACTCTCAGCATAGCTAGAAAGGGAGTTTCTGCTTCACAAGAGCCTGCAGATTCACCTTGCAGGTTCTGTTTTTACTGATCTTTCGGATGAGGAGTGAGACAGAACAGTTACCAAAGGGCTGTCATGCAGTGTAGCATTGTTGATCTTGCACTGCATTGTTGTAAAACTGCTTGGTATTTGCAGCACATGGTAGGAACAGAAGATTGTGATTTTATTTTTTGAGGCAGCCAACTTGCTTGTGAGTTTTTGGCTGTACCTGTGCTTCTGGATCTGCTCCCTCCTTAAAGGCACGTGTAATTATGTTTGCTTTATAATCCTCTGCTTCTCAGATGCTAGCCTTACCTCATGTCAGACTTCTTGATCTTCAGAGCAGTAGCTATGGACTGCACAATAGGGATACTGTGTAGGAAACAGCCATAAAGGAAAACAAGGTGAATTCCATATGATGGTCTGTACATGTGTATAATGTTGAAGAGCAGTGCCTGCCTCAGCACATAGCTTTTGGAGAGGAATCAGTCGTGCATCCCTAAGTGTGCCTGTGGTGGTCGCAGGTGCTCTAATGTCGGAGATGCATCTTGTTCCTTTAGTGCAGGGTGGTTGTACTCTTCCTATTGGGAATGATACATATTTGTGCCTGATGACCTATGACTTTCCACAAAAACTAACACTGCATTTACCTGAGGATTTAAGGGGGAGGTGCTCTGCAGTTGTGGAGGGCGGGATGGGGTTGCTTGTGGTGAACCTGTTTGTGATCAAGAATACTCTGTCAGGTTGGGTTTGTGTAACTGAAGTGCCTTTTAAAAAGTCATTGTTTGCTTTTTAAACCTAACGGTAGGGAACTGCATCTTGTTTGTGATGCACTTTGCCTCCTGCATGGAAAAAGAGTACATTGGCTGTGCTTTTCCTCTCTGCGCATCCCTGTTCATCTCAGGATTAGAAATCTCTCTGTTAGAGTTGAGAGGACTGGGAACGTGCGCTCCCCTGGGAGATTCAAGCTTGTGTGTGTTGCTCTTGCTCGGGTATTGATGTGATGCTTTAGAACTGCAAGAAAAACTTTGCTTCCAAGAAGTTGTGTGGTTTGTCTCTTTCTTGTTAACTTGGTGTAGGTGGGTACAAAGGTGTTTGGTAGTAGAAGAGTTTCTTTGTAACCGTCACACTCGTGTGATTGAGACATGTTCAACTTCTAGAGATTTTGCTCCACTTCTGGTAATTTTTGAGATTCCTAAATACTGACTTAGTGTTCATGGAGCAAATATCCTTTCCTCAGGCAGTTCTTTAGATTGGGAGAGTGTTCCTAAACTTTCTTATCTTCCAAGAATTTCTAGTAGTTGTCGCTAGCAGTGTTGAGGACCAAAGTGTTTGTGCTCAGGTGGAGGGATGGCTTTGTGTCACAGGGGCATTTTTCCCTTCTGTAAGGGGTTCGTTATGTACAGATGTATAAGGTGAGGCTTCCCACTCACAAGAGAAGCCTGATGGGTAACAGTGAAGGACACTGAGCATATTGTGTCTGTTACAAGCACTTTGATTCTGTCCATTAACTATTCCAGTGATCTTATTTTCTATGGTATCACATAAGCAACATTTGTACAACAGTCAAAAGAATTGCAAAGGATATATCTAAGTACTGTGGCCCTGCTCAGATACAGTTGTTTGAGTGATCTGTCCCCCATTGCCCAAAATGGAAGAGCACTGTTGCTGAAACTTCACCCCAACTGTCAGTATTGCTTCTGTGATCATGTCTCTCTTTCTCTCCCCTAAACAGCCCACTGTTTGTAACGTGGAAGATTGGTCGTGATAAACGATTGCGTGGATGCATAGGTACTTTTTCTGCCATGAACCTGCATTCAGGACTCAGGGAGTACACACTTACTAGGTAAGACATTGTTTTCTGTAGCCTTGACTTAGCTATTCAAATAGTCTACTGAGGAGATGCTAGGCGTGCTTTGGTTTGTTTTGGGTTTTGTGGCTGTGTGCCTGTACTGATCAAGGAAAACCTGTATTTCCTTCAGATGCTAGGTGTATTGCCTGGTTATTTGACTAGTGGTGTCATGAGGCTATGGTTTCAGTTAAAAACCATAACTTGGGCCTTTTTTCTTGTGATTGGTCTGGAAACCTCTCCAGTAGCTTACTGTAACTGACTATTAGAGTATTTTTTCCAGTGTTCAGACAGATTGTAACCTTACTAGTTAATGTCAGGGCAGACGACCAGAAAGTCAGGTTTGGGGATTATCCTATTCACACTTCTAAACCAGCAGGTATTCTCACCTCTTCTCCATCAGGTGCTTCCAATCAGCTGCAGTTAATTTAATGCTACAAATTTCCATTACATGTTACTCTTCAGATACATCCCAGCCCCTGAGTGGGAAGCTTCTGGATGAGGGAGGTAAGTGATGATAATCCTTCACTCCCTGGCAGCATAATCCTTCATTTTTTGATCTACACCTAAATTCATTCACCTTAATATTGTTCCATTTCCTTTGCATAGAGTGGAAACTAATAAGTTTATCACTAGAGCTAGTAGCAAGCTTTCTACTTATTTTTTCTAAGAGTTTTCTTAAGTATATTTTCTAAAGAGTCAATGGAATTTTGTTCCACTGAGTTACAGTAGACTGTTTATAGTGCTTTAGAATAGAAACTATGTTCTGGCATGTGTAGACCTCTAAAATTGTCATCACTTAAAATACTTGGTGCCTTCGGATCTCTTTAGATTTAGGGCTTTCCTCCATTGCAGGATCTTCCTCTGTGTTGTTACAATGCCGTGTCAATCTGAGTATTAAGTAATATTAAAAGGGGACATGTTCTTTCTTACATGTCTCCCTAGTTTGTTGCAAGCTGAAGTTCATTTCATGCTTCTCTGCTCAGCTTGAAGGAATCAACTGCTCATCTCCTGGAGTCCTATAGAATTCTGAAAGACCTATTATTGTGTTGGCTTTATTTATTATGTGGTCAGGGATGGTTTTGATTGTGTCCTTTAAAGACTCCGCAATCAAACTAGTCAATGAGAAGAAGCTTATAATGAAATTCAAAGCAATTTCTCTGTTGAAGGTTAAGAGCTTTAAAATCTTAACTGTTAGTGAGCCAGACTGGAGACAAAACAGCCAGTCCCCTGCACTGGAGGCTGTTCCAGTTAAGTGTGTACTTCACAGTGCCTGATTGAGAACAGTGAGCTTGTACAGAAAATTACCCCCTAGGACTAGGAAGAAGCTGATTGTTCCTTACGGATTTGTCCATTCTTCCAAATCAAATAGGGCTTCACTCTGGCATACCTTTAAAATTGCTTACAAGATCCTTGTCGCTGCATTCTAACTCTGAAAGCTGAAGTCAAAATACATGAAAAATGATGCAAATTAAAGAGAACTGAAATACCTTGAGTGGAGCATTTATATGATGACCACATGCTGTGGAAGTTTATTCTAGGATAGCCAGAGGTTAGTTCAGTAATTTTCAAGATGGGAGAAATGGAGCTACATACCAGCCTGGTTTTCAAAAACCTGTGGGGGACCAGAAGTTGTTTTACAATAATAGTTTATTTAATGGCACGTTGGGTTTTGTTGCCTTTTATGGGGAACCTTTTTCCATGTTTGTGGCACCCGAAATGTTTCTTGTTTATAAAGCGAACCAAAAAGCCAAACAAACTTTGGAGGTGACCACTGAAATGTGAAGTTTGTATCTGAACCTAAGAAAAAGTTGTTCCCTTCTGTCAGTCATAGCTTAAAAAGAGAAAGGGAGGGTTACCTGCCGTCAGTTCCCTTCCTGATGTCAGCCTCTTCGACTACAGAGCTTCCAGAGGAGAGTATTTGAGGAATAACCTTTCAAACAGCTTGCAGAGTTTCAAGCTCCACAGGCCTCCCTAGCAGGGATCAGAAAGTAGGACGTTATAGCTTGATCCAGCGGCGTGTGGGCAATAGGCTCCTGCAGAAGACAGGACAATTCCTGAAAGAGAGAGAAAGCAAAGGGCTTCTCCAGGAAAGGCAAACGTTAATCAATGGAATACATAGAATGAGAATGGGCTGTCCACTGTACAAAGTGGAATTTGACCAAACTTTTCAGTTAAGGATACAGGCAGATATTCTTCTGACTTTATTTGGCACTGGGAGGACCTTTTCTTGGGTTAACCTGAGGACAGAGTGTGGATAAACAGAACCAGGTTGTTTGTCTAGTTCAGTCTTATCTCTTTCAGCACCTGTGGAATTGTGGGCCAGCATTCAGCGAGTAAATGGTACAGCAGAACAGCTGCTCTTACAAACTCTGGAGCTTAGTAATCAAATATCCCCCGCTTCCTTCACACACCATTTCATTACAAATACACTGTGGAGTGCTTAGGAGCATGAGAAATAAAGTTTTCCTTAATTCTAGTGGTGATCTCTAGTTGTGTATTGTCTACACGTGTGGTGCGTACAGCTCTATCTGCATGCAATAGCGTCGTTTCTAATAGCATAACGATGGTTCATCTAGGAACCTGAACCATTTCTTTTTTGGGACACCTGCATCCCCCCCCCCCTTGAAACATCTTTTTGGGGTCTGTACACTATATGGTGGCGATGTGTGACCAGGTGACTTTCTCTTCCCCGTTTTGAGCTCTGTAGGCTGCTCTGCTGGTATTGCCAGTATGTTCTAAACAGGAAATTTATGGAGAATGATTCATCATTAATTGGATGCATCTGCCTAAGTTGTGAGAGGAGGGATGAGAATACCCAGAGTTAAAAATGCTAGTACTGTATCCTAATAAAATCTATGTGTTAGAATTTGATGTTCTCTGCAGTTTTCTCAGTGAAATACAGGGGAGAGGATGTGTGTTATTAAAATCTTGTGCAGAACTTCATGCAAAGATAGATTCAGATTGAGTGATTTTTAGATAATTTTGCTAGGAGATTGGCTGGATAAAACCCCTAACCTTGTCTAAAATGTTTTACAGTATATTGTATATTAGGACCTGAGAAGTTTATCGTGGGCAAAGTAGTCCTTTAGACTGTGTTAATTGAATATCTCACCTGAACATGTGAAAATAAACCAATCCAGATCATGAAAAATACCTTGTGTTTTACAGCTCCTTCAAGAAAATAGACTGAACTTGGAAGCAGGTTACCCCAGAGTTTCAGAACAGGTTGATAAATTACTTTTTCATGTATTCTGTTCAGCACTAGGGCTTAGATTCTGGCGCTGAAGTTTTAAACTCCTGCCCTCTTGCACTTGAGATAATGGATGAAATGCTTTCATTTATTGATTCTTAGTTTAATTTTTCTACTCATTTCGTGTAACGTGAAGTCATATGTTACATCGAGTGGATGTAACAAATACAGGGGTGTAAATTAAGTTTTATCTCTGGTTTATCCTGTCAAGGCTAGAATATTTATCTGGGGAGGGAAATGGTAGGGAAGAGGTGGATAAAGGGAGACATTCCATGATAGAGCCTCCTGTCATTGAAGAAAGCAGTAAAGAAGAATGAGAGGACACCAAGCCTTAAGTGGGTTAGCATAATGGCTGAAAACTGGATTTCAGTTCTAAACTAATATGTAACCCACACTCCTTAACCAGCATAGGCCTGTCCCCACAGACTGTATGATGCAATCAGTCTCTTGCTGTGTGTTCTTCTGAACCACTCCACCCGAGAAGCATGGCTGCTGTCACACATTCAGCCTACATGTGGGTAATCAAGAAAACAGACGGAAGCTTGGGATAAGAAGCACAAGACTGAAGGAAGTGAAACCTGCAACTCAGCTTTCTCATAGCTGAATTTGGGTGTAGTTTCCATATGAGCATTTGGCTACCAGTGGCACCAGCTACTGCTCTAGATTTGTCTGCATTTTCAAGATTCTCAGACCATGTTGCTGCCATATCAGCTGCCTGCTCCCTGTGAAAAACATGGACCCTTTGCTCCTGCTCCTCCTCACAGTGAAGTTAACCACCCAACCGCAGGACTACAGGATGGCAAAGGAGTGACAATAAAAGATACTGCATGTCTGACACATTGATCCTGATGTCGGACTGACTGCCTTAAGACGAGAGGCAAGTACTTGTGCAGACAGGGCAGCTTCCCTCTTCTCTTTAGCTGAGGTTACTACTCTGTTTAATTCCTGTTTCTTTTTACTAATCATAGGCTCATTCAGCCTTCCCTGTAATCAGCCCCTCCAACTCAGTGGAAGCTTCCCAAAGCCTTTCCTGTGGGTTGCTGTGGTTTAGATAGTCATTGCTGCTGAGCCAGGGCAAAGCATACCCATGTGTCTGAATGCAGTTCTTGAACTGCAGAGTTGAGGGAATTATACATGGGTTTGACATTTGCTGTGACCTTCACCGTTCACAGAAGTCATGGTCAGAATTAATTCCTGCTGATAATACTTTGTGGGTTGTCTTTGTTTGTGGCTCTGATTTATAGTAGACCACTGCTAAAAGTCAGCTTTTTAATTCTATTACTGCTCTGTCTGGAGGCCACCAGTGCAGAATGCCTGCTGATTGTGAGATGGAGCTGTTACTCTCAAGGTTAAGCTCTGCAGGGAGCAGTGTCACCTCTTGACAGCCTGAAATCACCGTACCTATCTATCTATCTATATATATATACAATGTCTGCATATAGATTTATATGTATTTATTATGGTGGTGACCTCCAGAGGTGGTGTTAATAATCTTAGACCCCCTTTTGTTTTCCAAAATGCTTCTGGTAAAAGATAAAATTCAGGTATTGGCACTTTAATTTTCAACTGATGACTGGTTACTTTGAATGGAATTGGGGCCAAATTATTTCAACACAGAGGCATTTTGTAGAGGCTCCTGTGTTTTGCCTGCCATATCATCTGTACACAGATGAGACTTCACTGAAACTTGGAACTGTTCTAAATTTCATGTAACCTAAAAAAACGTTGTTGCTGAACTGTTGTAGACATCAGTTTAACAAATAGCATCCCTTTAATTTGGCTAAATCCTCAAATCTGTTCCAGTGGAATATAGTTGTTTAGTAGTAACAGGGGTTGTGATGTAAACTCACAGTACCAGAAACCCTATATGAAGTATACAGATGTGAATGTATTGAGCCAGGCTCAGTTACACTGCATGAGTCAGTTGAGTAAGTAGGTCTGTAATGATTTTGTGCACGCAGGGAACTGCTGCTCAGCAGAACTGGCTACTGCCTTTTCTCAAAGGGCAGAGCTGAGCAGCAGACTGGCTCTAGAAGTGGAGAAAAATCCAGACTTCTGCTTTAAGGATGGGTTAAATGCTTCTCCTTAGTTCATTATGAAATCAAAGTGAAACAAGTTTGTATAGGAGGGAGCAGGAACATGCCCAAGTAAGTATATGTTTCTTGTATGTAGATGATGTGTGTTGGGGATGCAGGAACTCTGCCTTCATTTTTTTCCCTTAATTAAAACAATTAATTACCTGTTGTGTAGTTGTTCTGTTTTTCCTGAGAAAAACCTTGCTAGACTCTTGGACCTAAGGGTAGGTGATGCCTGTTTCCTTAGCAACACTTCCTGAAAGAAAGCACAGGAAAACAGTACAGATGGAGGCAGAGGCCTTAGATTATTATCTTTATGAAAGGAGGGACACATGACGGTGCCCTGCTGAAGCTTTTAAAGTAGATCAGGGGCTATCAAATATTGATGACCATTTTATGGTTTTGTGGGGAAAATTGAATTAGAGAATAAGAGTTCTGTGGCACAAGGAGCTGCATAAACTTAGTCTGTGAATTGCCTGTTTATGAAAGGGAACTGTAAATTGAGGAAAAATGATAGCGAAATTGCTGTTTCTATATAAAGTGGCTCAGTGAGGGTTGGAGGGGTTTGCTGAGGCTGTCTAAGTCTCAGGTCTCAGTAGAGTTTGGTGTAAATAAAGGAATTGATAAAAATACTGATTTCATCCTCCTGTTTTTAAAAATAGGCATTAAGAATCATAGAATAGTCCGGAACTTCACAAATACGCTGCTCGCAAAATGCATGCTTTGGAAAAGCCACGATCAAGCAATGTCACTTGCAGTAGTTGATGTCATTTGTGGCATTGTGAATACATCAGCTATTCCCGAAGTATGATTAAATGCAAATGGGTAACTGGGGACATCCAGCACTTACTCAGATTTTCCGCATGGGTTTCAGGGAGGAGCCATGTCATTTGTGACTCTGGTCTTTCCCACGATGCTCTTGCATTTCATGCTCTTCCCACACAGTCTCCTTCTGTTAGGCTGAGAAGAAGGTGCCCGCCCTGTAAGTTCAAAGGCAGAGCTGTAGTGGAGTTGAAACACGAGTTGGGTTCAAAGTCAGATTTGTATTTGTCTTTGAATATTACTTGCCGTAAGTGTTTGGGAGGGAGGGTGGAGGTGGGGGAACTGGTTGTCCTGGTTTTCCTAGCAAAGCCCTTTGTTGCCCTGACTTTTCCATCATGTGTATGTATAGGTGTTGGTACTGTGTGGTTTTGGTCAACTTTTTCATTGTTTTGTATGATACTGTTACAGGATGCATCTACAAAGCATTGCCCCAGATCCTTGTAGAATAGAGTCTGCTTTCATTTGAGACTGTTGGTGAGGTGAGCTGTGGGTTCCTTAAACACTATAACAACACCCTGGGTTACAGGCCAGTGCTGAAGAGCACAGGACAGGACTGTGTTCTCCCACAGCAGAGCAGTGTACATGAAGTGTGTCTCGGAGCACTTGCCTTTTAGAGGAAGGTTTTGCGTGTTTGGAAACTCTTAGCTAGGACAGAGTGCAAGAAGTTGGCATAGAAGTTACCTGCTTCTGGGCAAGCTTCTCTCTCGCTGTTCCCAGCTCAGCAGTAGGTGTTTAATACAGAGTAAAGGATTCCTCCCCACAGTTTTACTGCTGGGGTGGGGGGGGGAAGCAGGGGGAGTGGTGGAGAAAACCTCTCACTGCACATACTGGCCAGTGCTTGTGTGTGCTGAGTAAGAAGGATGTTAATGTAGTTTGTCCCTCACTTCCTAAGACAGTGGGAGTGGAGGTGCAGCAGTGGTACAGCAGACACCTCACCCAGCAGAAGTAAATTTGAAGGCCTTGTTTAGCTCTAGGAGCTGATTTTTGGTGAAATCTGCTGGTTTAGTACAATTTAACAGGGATTAAGTGAGGTCAAAGGAAAAAGAATTGTCTCTTATGCTTACAAGCTGTTAAAATCTTTAAACTCTGCAGCTTTGTGTGGGAGGCACTGTGGGAAAGGAGTCTCAATTAAAGTTTTCAGTCTGTCAGCACCTCCTCCATTTAGGTGTTTTCTGATGCTTCCTTTTAAGAAGTATAAAGAAGAAATAGCAGGAGCTGGGTGTGAGGGACCAGGCTCCAAAAGCCCTCCTTATCTCTGTTCACTGACATGAGATGATGAAAGTTCTGAAACGGAATTTACCACTTTCCACAGACCCAGAGTAACGAGGATTAAAATGCTCCTGTAAACTGTGGCAGAATTTGCTGCTGGTTTTAATAGATACTTGCTTCTAAAAATCATTTCTGTTGAGACAAGGAAGAGAGAAGTTGTGTCCTTTGCAGAGATGTACAGTTGAAATGGTAGAAGAGCTCTTGGAAGAAGAAATAGTGTATCCACCTATGGACATAAGGACATATGCAGCCATAGAAAGGGTATGTCCCACTATAGTGCAGCCATTGAAAGTGCTGAAGAATGTCTGAAGATCTCTAAGCATTAAGACACTTTAGAGTCTGAGCTAGTCCAAAAGTTGTACAGGCCCCAGCTCTCTGCATAGTTTCAGCTCATGTCATGTATGTACTTGTGAGCATGTGATCTCGGGGGGGAAGTTGACCTGTCCTGAATGTCATCATTTACAGGTGACTGGAGTTTTACTATTCATTTGATGCATTGTAGGAAGGAAGGAATAGATATTTACCTGAAAATAACAGGTAACTCTGTTCTAACGTGATTTTCCAATGTATTATCAGGACTATTTGTCTATCCCTTTGATCTGTTGGTGCGCTTTTCAAATTCAGCTGTACTCTGTACTCCATATTCAGCTGTACTCTGTACTCCATAAGTGTGGATGGAGTGCTACACACACTCCATACAAGTGTGTATTGGTGATAGCCTTTATTTGAGAAACAGAAAGTGAACATCCTTTGGCTTCTTAGGTAGGTAAATGGCGGTATGGATACAGTTTACAAAGTATGTAAATGAAGAGTTCCCTTAGAAATATTTGATGTAGATCCAAAAACCATTTCTGACCTCACAGATTCCTACTTGTATGTGGATTCTCAAAACTTTAATTAAAACTTCCCTAATTAACACATAGAGAATAGCTTTTTGACCATAATGGAGAACAGCTTCTTATGGCCATGACAGCAGCTTCAGTAGGAGTAATAACACTCGGTTCTTAAAGTGATGATACTGGGAGGGGGTGGGGGGGTGGGAATGGTGACATGTGCCTGTGTTTTAAATACAANAAGAAATAATAGGGTGTTGGGGAGGGGGGGGGGGGGGGGGGGGGGGGGGGGGGGTGGGAATGGTGACATGTGCCTGTGTTTTAAATACAATACGCAGGCTACAAAGTCTTTCAGCTGCCATGCTTAAATTTAGATTTGCTCTTCCAATGCAATGGTATTTTGCTTAGGGCAGGTTACCTGTAATAGAGAGTCAATAGTCAGGAGCAGTCTCTCAGGTGCAGGAGTACAGCATGTAAATAACTCCCACAAGGATTTAGGGAACTGTTACAGATGTTAAGATGTGCCTGAGCACAGCTCCTGAGAACTTCCCCATCTGTCAGAAGCTGCCTCCCCAGCTTTATTGAAAGGGGCCTTTGTGATAATGGCGATTACTAACAGCTGTGCAAGTCCGGGTGTGAAATCAAGTAGAGCAAATTTCGGCCAGCAAGGAAACGTGCCTTTGCTGGAGCGCATGATGTTACACCTTTTTATTTGTACTGATATTTTCCAGCTGAGTAAATCTTACTTAGTTTTAATTTGGTTTAATTTGACTGGGGAAGAGAAGAAAAGCTCTTGGGTTTTTGAGCAGTACAACTTCCTGATACTTAAAGTAATTCCACACACTAAAATAAGTCCAAAGCTCCCTGTAACATGCAATTAAATCACCATTTTAGGTACCAGCCTAATGGCCAGTAACGTTTTCAGTGTTTAATTCAAAATACAATCTGACTCAACTATAAGAAGGTTGAAAGAGATTTGAATGTATTAAAAAGTTGTGTGTGCAAATGTGTATTTTTAACAGCATTGGTCCCTATGAGAGACAATTAAAAGAGCTGCTTCTGTTATCCCTAGGCCTGTTCTTACAGGTGCCATTGTTAAAGCCCCACAGGTAGCATGTTGGTTTTGCCACGAAGAAAAAGCGCTTGTTAAGGCATGAACACAAAGAAGGGAAAGGGGAAAGAAATGCAGTTTAAGAATAGCTGAGAGGTCGCTGCAACCTCAGTCCTCCAGCAGAGCATCGCTGCTGTTCACCAGCAGTATCTGTACGTGTTCTGTCAAGAAGTGGATGCTGGAGTTGTTTCTGTTCCCAAAAGCTTCTGCACAATTTGCAAGCTGGTTCGGTGGCCCTTTCTGTGCTGAGGGTGCATTCTGCAGTTTGCTCACTTAGCTACACAGAGGCTTTTTTCCCTTTGAGCTAGACTGCTAATCCCTCATTGGAAAGAGCAGCTTTGTCTGTGAAGATCTCTGCGCTGCATGCAGCCTCATTCGGCTGGGCAGCCCCCTCTTTGTGTGTTCTGCTTTTTCAGTTGCTGAAAGGGTGACTTTCTGCCTCCTTGCTCAGAAAACCCTTGTCAGGTTTGTGGAAGTCTGCAGTGCAGGATTGCTGGGGTTTTTCCTCCTCAAAAAATGCAGGTTTCCAAGAGCGGTTATGTGCCGTTTCACAGAACTCTGTTCCTGACATTCAGGAGGTGAAACCCTTCTGAGTTGCTTCTAGAAAGGTGATGTAACCTATTTCCATTTAAACATGAAACACTTTAGATGGGTTGAATTGTAGCCTTAACAGATATAATTATGGATAGACCATTCTTTGGTGTGTGTCCATACTGGACCCTCATTTAACATTGGATAATGAGACTTCAGTTGCTCTTGGTGTAATTTCCTCCATTCAATTTACTGCATTACATAGCAATGTAAGATCTTGGTGGTAGGTGAAAGTGAAGTTAATACAAGAACAGAACTGATAGGCATGTGCTGGATTAGGCTTTACTGCAGTCATGGCAAAACTACTTGCCTTCAAAGGGAAAGGAGTTTTGCCATTTGCTTCAAAGCCTGTAGTGTCTCTAAGAAGATAAGATGTGAGATTTGTGCTGACCAATATTTTACATTTGTGTTAATCTCTTTCCTGTAGCTGAGCAGGATTTTCAAATGTATGTGATGCTGTGGAGTTAAATGCAGTCTGTGAATGCTGAAGTTGTAGGGTTTGAGGCCATAGGACAAACATAAACTTTTTGTCTCTTCTTCATTTCAGAGCTTCCTTTTTATTCCACTTCAGCTGGTTTGATTTGTCACTCAAAACCTGGTCTGGATGGAAAGCATACAGAGTGAGAGCTGGCAGACCTGGAACTGAATTACTGATTAGCTGAGCTTGCAACGGTTCTGTTCGTTGGGCATCTTGACCTTAGATACAGTGACTTGTGAATGCCCCATCCAGTCCTTTCTGTATGCCGAGTAAGTTGCAGGTGGCACTGAATGTGTCATCTAAGTAGAGAGAATTGTGGCAGAGAACTAGAAGTAATAAAGAGGTGAAATGGGGAGAAGAGAGAAGTGGCAGAGCTGCTGAAATGAGAATAAGAAGGTAGCTTACAGAAAACTTGTATGTGTGTAACAAAACCAAGGGAAGGAAATGCAGGAAGCAAAGTTTCCAGCTGTATAGAATGAGCTTATATATCTAAATTATGCTCTGGGGTTTTTTTAACTGGTGATTTATAGAGCTATGGAACAGTCATGGCTTAATCTGTTAATGAGATTCATGTTTGAAGTAAAAACCTACACCAAATGAACAGAAAAAGTGTTGGGAAGCCTTGTTTGTTGCCTTAAGAAAGGAATTAAGTTGTGTCCTGATGCAGCAGTCCCCAAGTCTGCATTCTGGGATGGCTTCATGATAGCAGGAGTAAGTGTCCAGAAATCAAAGTTCTCATGAAACAAGGAGTGGCTCTTTCTTTCCCCGAGGTCTGGTTACGTATGACGTGCCGCAAGGGATTCATCCTGTGCCTTTTTTACTGTATTTATAAAGCCACCAGGAATTAGTAAGATGCCACAGGCTCTTTACGCTGACAGCACTCAGATCTGCATCTCTCTGCAGATGTACTCACAGTATGTGTAAGAGATTGCATTTAAATACAAACTAGCTGGTTTAAATCCAAGCTGAGTTGTGATATTGATGGAACACATATCTTGGGAAACAAGTCAGGATATTACTCAGTGCCCTGTGTTCTGAGTGGTCATAGTCCAGTCTGTAACAGACAGCGTTGACTTTGGGTTATTCACAACCCATGCCCTTGTTCAAGAATTTCAAGACTGGGTTCTGTCACCTTTCCTTTAATTCATCAGATTATTCATCAATACCTCCCTATTTCAGAGTATTTTATTGTCTTAATCTTTTTCTATGAAACATTTAATGCAACTCCTCATGATCTTTTTTCCTTCTCAAGTCAGTTACTGCACGTTCTACCACACCTTTTGCTTTCCTTATTCTTAACCTGATTATATATATATTTAACTAGTCCATCACTGTGGTTTCAGAGTCCTGATCACAGAACATAGTCTCTCTTTGTGACAAACTGTATCAAAACTGAGCTTAGCTGTACAGTTCCATACCCAGCATTTACTGTCTTGGTTGTTTTTAACGTGAATCCTATTGACAGCTAATAGAAGTACAAGTACATTGTATTTTGATATAAAAACATAGTTTATAGAATTTCTGGTAACAAAAGAAACACTGAGAAAAAGAAGCCCTCTTGTTCCAGACTTTTAAGAGTCCAATAACAATAAGCCCTTTTTACAAGCTGCAGGAGATTGAACATATAAATGTTCAAGTTATATTCTTATATTTATGTGTCATTGCATTGCCGAGATGTGTTTTTCCATAGTGGCTTAAGATGAGGCTTTATTTTTTCAAAGTTCATAAAGAATGAAAAGTATTTCATGGTAAGTTCTTTTAAATTTTTAATAGTAATTATTTAATAGTATTTATGGTAATTATTTAATAGTATTAGTAATTATTTAATAGTATTTCTTTTAATGGTTTGTGGATTGATCAAGTGAGAGTTGAATTCAGCAATAAAGTGGCCTTAAAGATTTTTGTCTTCTGTATCTGCTTTGGGGTGTAGTGGTGATCTGAGGTCAGTATTGGTAGGCGTGCTGGGATGTAGCATTCCAGAGCCTTCTTTTCAGGCTCCTAGGGATCTGAGTGGTTAGTGTTGCTCAAGCTGTACACTTCCAAATGTAATTGAGCAGTTCATTTCTGTTAATGATCTAAACTTTGCCATCTGCTGGAGAGCCTTTTCCTGACGTTATAATTTAGTCTAGTTGGAGCTCAGTTACAGTGTTCTGACTGGTCTGTTATCATGTGGTCACCAGTCAAAAACCTGCACACCAAACCCTGGTCACCTTTATCATCCAGTTTTCCAATAAGCATTTGGAATGACTGTGACTAGCATACTGTGTGATGCTCTGAGATTGTTTTAGGTGCTGTGAGTCTGCTTTTTCTGCATCAAACCAGGATGTTTCCGTGTCAGTTGACACCTTCAGCTTCCTGAATGTCTGCATGAGTATGACACAAAATTGTCCCGCCTTTTGAATTCCATTGTCCTCCTTCATCCCAGGATGATGATAGATGCAGGGAGGGGCAAGGGACAATATGGGGAAAAGCAGAAAAGAAGCTGCCATCTATGAAGAAATGACTGCATACAGCTGCTTCACCTCATGTTCCCCTGGAGTCAGAAAATATCATTTGAGGTCCATGCTGAGCACTTTGCAGTACAGACAGCTGCACTACTCCGAATGGATTTTGTTCCAGCCTAGAAGGACAGAGTATGTGGAACAGGAATACAGCAGGTACCAGGGTTCTGCTGCACCTGGACCAATGCACTAATTGCATACTTTGTGTTGGAATTTACTATAAGCTGTACCTCTCACTTCCTGACCTGTCATGTGAAGACTCTGGATTTAGCATTCCTCTGTGAGCGCATACCTCTAAACTACATCTTAAAGTTACATTAATTGAAGTCCTATTTTTTCTCCAGTGCAGTAGGGCATATTGTATAGCAATGCAAAACAATCCCCCCACACCATGCGGGATTAAAACAGTATGAGAAAAATGCTGAGTCTTTAACTTGGTTGCTCTTTCTTCACATTAAGGAGAAAATTAAGTCCTTTAGAACCACAAAACAATACAGTGTAAGATTTGTGGCTTCAGGAAACAGCAAGGAAGTTGAAACCATAGATACGTGACTCTCACTAACGTAATCAGGAACCTACAATATTACTTTGTGGATTTCTAGTTCTAGCTATGTTTTCTGAAGGGAGCAGAATGCAGGAGTTGTGACTTTTGGGTCATACTTTTCCACTCGCAGGCCGTAACAGCACATACATAACTTGTCCTGAACTTTAAGGGCTTCTCCATGTGAGCCTTCATTGTTTCCTTACTACATTATAGCAGTAAGAAAGAAATGAATTTGGGGCATTATGTCTGTGCAGCGTAACATTATTGTGGCATAAATGATGAGCTGGGTTTATTTGGAAGAATCCCGAGTGTGATGGAATATTTCTCTGGGTAACTGTCACAGCAGTAGGAAAAACATCTTTGTTGTTGGGGTTTTTTTCTGCTAAAAAGCTCTGTTTAAACTTATGGAAACCTTAACTTTTACAGCCTCCTGGTTACGAGCTTTCTTTACTTAGATGTTTCGTGATGGTGCATGAGGACTTTGGTCATTTTCTCCTGTGTGCGTGTAAGACTGACAGGCCCAGCAGTAGTTCAACCTCCAGGAGTTTCAGACAGTGGCCACTATGCAGTTAGCTCCATGTCTTAACAGGTACTCACATTTGCGGGTCTGCTAAGAAGCATCCCAGACGATGTTAGTCACTTCATATGTGCTGTGGAGTTAATCTGTGCAAAATAGAGTAAGAAATGAAGGTTAAAATAAGGATTTTTCTAGAAACTTTGAAGTACCCCATGAAATGCTCTGTAAATAACTCTTCTGTTGATATAAACAACTGGTGAACTTGTTTGGGGAATAACAACAAGGTCCCAGAGCCTTAGCAGCAGGACCAGTATGGTTTGCTTTTAATTGTGTGTACGGGTGGCACAGTCCATGCATGCACACACACAAATACTGCTGAGAATCTAATTGAAACCGTTCAGTGATTTTCCACTTGTGGCTGCAGTCAGTGTCACACTCACAATGTATTAAAGACATTTTCCAAGCATTTCCATAGCCGTTTGCCTACCTGCTGTGATGCCTTAGTGCCTGTGGATTGCCTGCTATGGAATGGAACTTCATTGATTTGCATGGATGCAATATCACTGAGTTCATAGGAGAAACAGGATAAAAAAAATACCCTTCATGGACAACTGAAATAGGAATGATGGGGAAACAGTTGAAGGCACCATATCCTGATAGTCTCTGTTCAGGCTTCAGGAGTACTCCAACATACGTGAATGTTGTTTATCCCCTTCATGTGTTTGACTAATATTCCAGTTAAAATCTGTGTAACTGTATCCTTCCAGAACACCCAGTTCAGTGCTGAAGTGGTGACACAAATCTCTATTTTGCAACCAGAAATACCATTTTTAACACAGTGTTTGTTAATTTTACCTGGGCTACAATTGCTTTTTTCAGCATTCTTCTGGGTTAAGCCATCTCACTAAGGGGGGATCAATTGTGAAAGGTTTTGCTGGGTTCTGTTATCACCAGCAGCAGCTACTTCTGGTTTGTTCCAGACCATGAACCCTTTCGATACGGTTTGCACAGCACTAGTGTTAACAGACCCCACAGCCGGGGTCCGAATCCAACACTGATGGCATTCCCTGTGGGAAGGTGGGGATTACCCCCGCCTTGTGATGCAGGAAGCTGCAGCATTGATTTAGAACCTTGTCTTTTATCTTATTTTATTTTACTTAGATGAGTAATTTTGCCAACCAGGAAGTTTCAGTGTCTTGACTTTAGTAAAGTCCCTAAAGAAGAAGTTTTGACATCTTTTGACATCTGCATTTAAAAGCTTTGAGCTGTAGTTGTTCTTGTCCCTGTACCACTGTTAGCTGACAGGGAGGGGAGCTCAGGAGACTGGTGAAGTGAGCAAATAATGGTTTCTGTCTCTTTGGTAGATGATTCTTCTTTTATTGAGAGGTTCTGTTCTTCCTTGTCACTCGGCAGTTTGAAGCCAGTAATAAAAACTCAGTGTGTTGGTTTGTCCTTCAGAATATTGCCAACAAATCAAAGTGTTCTCTTAAGAAAATGTTTGAAATGGAACACTGTAAACTTGTTTTGGTGTTCCTGGGTCTACTCTTGATGGATATTGTGTAGTTATTTTTACTCTGTATTATACTCATGTCCTCTCTAGCATTGTAAGCCATCTGCAAGAAGTCTGATGATACCCACTCCTGCACAGTTGTTTAAAAACAAAGGAAGCTGAATGACTCTTGGTAGATTCAAACCCACCAGATGTGTTTGCTAGCTTAGAGTTCGGTGTCCTGAAACTGCAGCCTGGCTGATGTTAACCAGTTAACCGTTTCCACGCTTACTACAGTAATAAAGCATTTTGGAGGACATGTAGACAGCTTACTGCAGGCACCTCTGGCTGCCTAAACCAGACTTTTAGCTGTCTTATGTAGTCAATGAATAGAGGTCACTTTTCTGAAGAGCCTTCAGTCATAGAATCACAGAATGGTTTGGGTTGGAAAGGACCTTAAAGCGCATCCAGTTCCAACCCCTGCCATGGGCAGAGACCCCTTCCACTAGAGCAGGGTGCACCAAGCCCTGTCCAACCTGGCCTTGAGCACTGCCAGGGATGGGGCAGCCACAGCTTCTCTGGGCACCCTGTGCCAGTGCCTCAGCACCCTCACAGGGAAGAGCTTCTGCCTCAGAGCTCAGCTCAGTCTCCCCTCTCATCTTAATTTATGTGCATGCTCTAGGTTGTCTTTTAGAGGAATGATACTATTTTCACAGCTAAAATAACTATCTAAAACAGAGTGTCAGTATTTCTTCCTATTAAGCTACACATCTGAATCCAGACACAGACTGGGAGAGACTTTCTGACATCAGGTTTGTGGCATTACAAAACTAATTGATTGAAGAGCCAAAATACCAGCTCAGTATTTGATTCCTGCCACCTACAACACTGTTGCATCACCTGCTGCCCCCTGCCAATAGAACAGGCCAGGGATTTCAGAGAAGTACTTCTGTGCCACACAACCAGTGTGTATTTCTCTTTTTACCCGGTGGCTGCCACTTAGCAACGTGATGTGCAGGAAGCATAAATGTTGTTCTTTCCCTTTCTGTCTCCCAAATGTAAGGGAGGGTTCAGGAAAAACACGTCAGTCACAGTTGTTTTGTTTCCTGGACATTTTTCCAGTATGACCATAAAAAAAAAAGGAGTCCGTATAAATCCGTTTCTTTTTCTTTGCATTCAAGTGATTTGATCCTGTAAGTCACTCCCTGGTCCGAAATGAGAGTGGTTGGCACGCTGGCGTGTGGGTTGCGTGAGGCTCTGATCTCGTATGCTGAAAGCTGGGAGAATTTTACCCATAATAATTTCACTTTCTGAAGAAGAGCACATTCTGCCCTGCTTTTCTGGCTTCAGAATTGATTGCACATCGTGACTTGGAAGCTGCCAGCTTTTTCTGGTCTCTGCCAAGCTGAGTTATGATAGCTGATTTTCATTAGGAAAATACTGGTGATCTGCTTAAGTGTGCCTTAATTCCTTCCTATTTAACGCACTGAATGAAAAAGTAAAACTCATCACTAACTTCACTGATCAGTAACCCAGGAACGAAGGAACATTGACCTATTTTGTCAATGATATTGACTTTCCCCCCTGCTGAAACCCTGGCACCAAGAGTCTGTGGCTGCTGTCATCTCGTTGCTGTTATCTAAAATGCAGTGAGTTTGCCACTCATTAATTTCAGGATGCTTTGAGTTCACTGATGAGCAGTATCTAGGCCCTTTGGGCTTGGTTTATCAATGTAATAAGTTCATCTCATTGTGAAATACATTTTCTAAGGTAATTCTGCTAAGCACATCTTTCTCTGTAAAAGAATGGAGGTCTCAGGGTTATGGTTACTCAGCCAAATGAAGAGGGAGATTCCAAGCAGATAGAATTCAAGTCCTTTGCCTGCCATCTAAAAGTAGTGCCAATGTGCTGGTTATCACAAGAGAGCAGTAGTTTGTGAAACGAGATCTTTGGCCTGTTTCTCATAACTCTGCTGATAGTTGAAGAATTGTTTAGATGCTAAAATATTGTAGCGTGGGTTAGCTGTGTTCAGTATCAGAAAATGGTTAGGAGAAAATTGACTATAGCAGAGTGAACTGAGAAGGCAATGGGAAATGTATAGTTCTAAATTGGATTAATTTGCCTATATTTATCAGTCCTATTTTGATTAATCATCCGGGAGCTGTGTTCCTACATGGTAGGCAGAGCAGATTGTGAAAGAGGCTGTCACAAAAAGTAGATTTTTAGGAGTTGGGGATCTTGGATGCTATTCTCGATCCTGTCACTGACTCACTGTGCAAGCCTCCTAAATTGCATGAGTCACTTCATGTCTCTGCCTCATTTACACTTCCTATAAAAGTGAGTATCCCTTATATCATGCCCAGTGTTTGACAGCTTCCCTTGCATCTCCATTCCCCTGTGTCATGTTTAAGTCCCCAAAGTAATTTCCAGTAATGTATAAAACTGTATCCCGTTTTGTTGAAAGTCTCTCTCTAGTTTGGGTCTGTCAATGCGACTGTGCCCAGCAAAGAGGTTTCGTGGGAAATGCCATTGTTAATAAGGAATTTCATTCATTTAATACCTACATTCATCTGCACTTAAATCCTTCTTCCTTGTTTTTGATCATCATATGCTATCAAACCTCTTTAAAGGGTCCTTTCAGTTCAACCACAAACATTTTCAGACGCTTCTGAACTGAGTAACGTAGCTTTGCTATTTCTTATCTCCCCAATTTTTGTCCTACTGTGTGTTATCCATCTGCCACATCACGTTTCAAAGCCACAAGTCCTTAAAGACTGGAGCTGGCTTTTTTTTATCAAACCAGTCTTAGAGGCTACAGAAATGACAGGAAGACAACGCAGTGATGTGCTGCAGTTTGCTCACCTGCTCCTACTGTGATTTCCGATGATTCAGAGAGCGCCTCTGGTGGTATTTTACAAAATCAAGATGTAGTCCTAAGGAATACAAACCTTAATCTTATTTTCTGTGGAATGTTGTGCTCTCTGTCATGGGAACTTTGAGCTATTTCCTTTGGTTTAAATTTTCTCAGTGTCTTTAAAGTGTTTGCAGGGGTTTGTTTCTCTCCCGCATCCAAGGAGTGGTACATGGAAAATAGAATTGTTGAAAAACACTTGTGGAGAGCTTATGGTGAAGTAAACTCCAGTTGAGGAGAAGCTGAGACCTGCATAGTGCTGCTCAGCTGAAGAAAAACTGGTAGCTGAGTAACGCCTTGGTTTGGGGTTTTTGTTGCTTTTTCCCTTGACTGGCAATTCCTTGAGCTTAGTAGGATACCCAAGACCACATAAATATTTAACTAGAAAGGCCCTGCGTGTGTGTGCATGCGTTTTGTGTCTAAATATAGTTTTCTTTGAACAGGATTCAATTTTGACTTTGCTTGCTTCACTTTCAACAAGGAGCAGAATTCCATGTGGAAAAAACTAACGTCCTTTTATCGGCCAGCTGGAATTCCCCTGGCTTGGCACTGCTTCTTTTCAGCTCTTCCTTACCATGTACTTCCATGTAGTCAGCAGCAATGTATGTAAATGAGTTCTGGGCAGTGAGGAATAAAGAGCAGATGGTTTAGAAAATGCTTTTAAAATGAGGGGGTTTTTTTTCTTTAAATGTAATTTTGAGCTCTGCCTGATTTTTCCAATTTATTTTACTAATTATTCCCACTCACTCTTCCTTAATTCTAAGTTTAACAGAGAAATTGTGGAGTTAGTATTCTTTAAACCTGGTATGCAATATGCCAGATTTTGTTCTGTAAGCTCCCTTTTATCTTTTTAATAGAGAATTAACAGAAGCACGTGGCATTGAAAGAGATTGTAAAATCACATTCTAATAGTACAAATGTCACGCTTCCATCAAATAAGCTTAATAAAGTCTCCTCTACTAATCAAGAATGCCAACACACAATTAGGCAGTGACTTTTCATTCTGAACAGCTCAGACCAGTGACAAGCTTTTGAGGAAAACAAGCCTACATTAGCTTGTCTGTATTTCATGCTTGCGTTGAGCTGCTCACCAAGAGGGATATGCTACCTACAAGTAGGTACCTGTCACAATGGGTACCTATGTCTGAGAGGTTATGAAGAGTATGCCGAGTGCCAAACTGCTGCGCCTAGAAACTGTTCCTGGAACAGGAACAATACAAGTAAAAGCTCACGGAAGCTTTTCCGTCCTTGGGAAGTGTTGAGATCTGCTGATGTCTCTGAGGGTGATGCTAGTGTGGACAGCTGCCCATGAGTAATTCCCTGGATACCTTCCACTTGTTGTACTGACATCATCAGAGCAGTCAGTAGATAGCAATTCATTCACTTCCCACAGAGATAACGTTTAGGATTGAAGAATTGTTGCTGAGTTCCTAAGGGGAGCGACTCTAATGACACAGGTCTGCTAACCAAGCATTAAAAAAAGCCACAATGAAAGCAGTTCATCTATGACAAGTGATACATACCTGCTCTGCTCTTAAGTTTTCAGAACGTGTCTGGAACTTACTTTAGAGTTTTAATCATGGTAGAAATAATAGAACGACTGAGGAGACCACTGATACTCCAACTGTAATGTACAGCACCTTCAAGATAAACATCTCCCAGTTTTAAAGCAGTGGATCAGACTTATTAGGACAAGATGATTAAGTGTTCAGGTACTTCTAAAACTGGCACCTGATAGAATTGCTGGTCTATTTTGGGTTCATATATTTTGCATTAGTAGGCAGAGTATTTCAGGTATAGCTGACCAGCACCAGAAAGGGTTTCTTGTTGGCATCTGCCCTCGGTATGTTTTGTTCCTATTGCTGATTGTTTATCAACACAAACATCTCTGGTAAAGTTTGGTTTTACTTCTGTTACAGGGATAAGGCAGTTTGGAAAGGTGACAACAAACTGTAATACGGGGTCTGGAGTCAGGGAAAGGCCGACAGTATTCAGGACTGATCTGTCACAGCGGTGTCAGAGACTTACTCAAATCCCTGATCTAGTTCTGCCAGCCACCTCACTGATCTTCAGCAGCGTGAGTGCTAATGCAGGATATGTGCACAGATGCGTGTAGTCACGAAGGTGTTCAGGAGCAGTGCTTCAGCAGGCTTTACAGCTAAAATAGCACCTAGCACTTCTGCAGGAACTAGGTATAGCTGAAAAGGCACTACCATTTCATAACAATATTGTAGCTTACATGAGGTAGGTAGGTGAAAGCAAGGTATTTGTGCCAGTGTCATTTTATTGAATAATGGAATTAGCCAGCTAAGCTTGCAATGATTACTGCAGTGCTCTGTGTTCACTAAACCCAAACTACGCTGTTCACCTGAGGCTTGTGTGCCTCCCTGTGTGCCTTTCTGCTTCCGCTGGGCTGACACGGAGGTTTCATATCTTGGCTTTTTATCACTATTCATATTTGTCACAATTCACCTGTCTTGTTTCAGATGATTTATCTCAGCATGTGAGCAGGTGAGCTGAGATGTGGCTTATGCATTCACTGTGTGATGTTGGTTTCTGTTTGACTTAAAAGTATGGTAAATTAGGGGTGTTCTCTTGTCTAGTAATGCCAGTGCAGATTTCCAGTGAGCAGGAATAAGTTGTATGTATACTGCTATCAAATGGTGCAAAAAACCCTGCAGCTTTTTGAAAGCTGTATTATCTTTACATTATGGGAAGTGTTTTGCATAGTAAGATTCTTGCATAAATCATGAAAAACCCCAAGTTTTTAAACAAGTTTGGGCAATCTCCACGCGCGCAGTTGTTGGTTGTGTCTCTGGGTTCTTTTCAGTAGTGTTCAAATAGGTTGGGTATATGATGCAGGTAGAGCACACCTTGGGGAAAGGAGAAATCTGCATATAAGCAAACTCGTGGCGATGGATTTGAAGAGTATTGGGATTTCTGAAGGTGATTTTTAGTAAAAGGTGGGATGAAGTTCTGAAAGTCTGGATGTGTGCACTTATTAAACTGCTTATAAGTGCAGAGATGCCATTTCTGGCTCAGAACACCTAAGCTATAGCGAGCTGGATTCCTGGAGAGCATTCCAGGGAAGTACCCCTGGATATTTACTGTGTTCATTCATTTTGTGAACTGCTGTTGATTGTTACTGAATACTGGGTTCTGTGGACTTCTGGTTTGAGCTGTCCCTTCGGTCAGAGTATACTCTCATTGCTACTTCTCTCATGTCTATGGCAACTTTAACTGGGGTTGCCTAGAATTACTGCTAAATAATGGGGAGTATAGGCCTGCTGTTAATTAGTTATATAGTGAATTTGTCTTCATAATGAAAGTGTATTTTCTGACCTGTTCTGTAATGTCACAATACCAAAGCTTGAGGAAAGGCATCTAGTCTAACTTCCAGGACTATGTTCTTTTTTGTACTTGTAGCATAGCTAGGTAAAAGCCTGCCTTCCCTTCACCCCAGGAAAATACAGGTTCTGTTTTAACTCTTCAGTGTATGCTATTAATTCATGATGGGAAGCTATTTCTGATTATACGTATGATGATTTCCTGTAGCTAAACCTTACATTTTTTTGCTTACATGTTCCTATTTGGTCTGGTTTGATAAAGTCACACTAATCTTTATAAAATACAGTGGTATTTGATACAGAGACTTCAGCCATATTCTAAACACCATGGCCATGGCTGCGGTGATCTCAGCTGATGGCGATCACTGGCTGTATGACAGGTAAAACGAGTAAGAATGATCTGATTGTTAGCTGAAATGATGAGACATGTGAAGTCCTTCTAGTACTTTAGTGAGTCTCTTAAATGGTATTTTACTCATCCAGAAGCTCAGTTACAGAGCAGTGGTTTTGTTGGAGATGAGCACGTTTGTATTCATACATGTCATATTTCACACCTTACGAGAATACAAAATTAGGAGATGCCATACTCACTTTTAACCTCCCCTTGTCCAATTTAACTGGTTCTTAACCAAACTGATGCAAGTAGGTTGTTAACAGATGTTCTTACTCATGGTACAGCTCGCTGGCTGTTAACAGCTTTGTTTCCTGAAGCATGTGTGCAGGTAGTTCCTCTCTGTGCTGATTTTACCTTGTTAGGTCTGTGTTTGTCTGTAGACCGGTACGTTAGCCTGAGGATTAGCTCAGCTGTGTGCAAGCTTCCCTGTTACTAATCGTTACATCTGCTTTGCAGAACATCCTCAAGTCCTGTAGCTTTACAGCTCTGTAGAGCCCTGGGATGTTTTTACCTTTATATATTCACCTTTGCAGTGAGCATGAGTGTTACTGGGTTTGGGAGAATGTGCTGCTTGTCTGGATTTTTTTTCACTGAGTAATTAAGTTCTGCAGTTTGATTCCTGTGTTGTGTGTTTGATTATCACAGGCTATAGAATTTCCCCTTCTACTCTGTGGTGTATACTTCAGTCCTTTTTGGAAGGGATTTGCTAAGTTACCAGTAAAAAGCTATTGCTTCTGTAACTTATTCCAAAACCTTTCTGCTGCTTCATTGGTGAGATTGTCACAGGAGCAAAATGAGCTCGGGAATGAATAGCCCCAGAACACCACCAGCCTAGAACTGAACCAAATGGCTAAGGAGAAAGCTGGGGATGGTGGTCAGTGTGTGTGACCCTGGCAGCTGGATATCAAACCGGTCATCACTTCATCGGGATTTTTTTGTCCTTTGCGCTTTTCAGTTGATTCATTTGATCCTTGAACTTTAATTAAAAAGGAAAAAAAAAACCCTTTGAAATTGTGTTTTGTCTTCAACAGTGCCCTTAAAGATAGTCGTTTTCCCCCCATGACGAGGGATGAGCTGCCACGGCTTTTCTGCTCAGTGTCTCTACTCACTAACTTTGAAGATGTATGTGACTACATGGACTGGGAGGTAAGGATGTCAGGTATCCTTTAAGAAAATGACTTTCGTACCATGTACATCTATGGCAGAACTCACGCCAGTGAAATGAGCTGCGTATATTTAGTGTAGTTGTCACTATGTATTTTGCACTTTCTGCACCTTGTTTTGTGCACAGATTGAAAAGATCCTTTTTGATAGAACTGCCACCTTAAAAATTTGTGCCATGAAAGTGGAACCAAGTTCTGTTCCTGCTCACTTAGTTACTCAGAGTAAAAATGGTCTGCACAGCTGTATTTATGCCTAATGCTCCATCAAGCAAGGCATGGTCCAAGTGGTGGTGTCCCAAGACCTCTCTTGCAACAAAGTTAACTACAGGAACATGGTAGATCAGGCCATTGGTTCTGGAAAGAGGATGTTTCAGTATGAAAGCTCAGAGTTTGGTGCATGCTTCTGAAACAAGCACTGCAAAAACCTGCAGTCCCAAACCAAATTTGCCTTATTTAGCTTGTAGGACTGAGCCATTTATCTTTCCCAAACCATTCTTTGCATTCAGAGCAAGTGGTCTGCACAGAGCCCACAAAGCCCCTGTACAGTGAGGCCAAGTAAATCAGTGCTCTTGTTTTAACTAGCATGGAGCTGAGTCCATTTTAATTGTTAGGCTCTAGGAAACCTGCAGGTGTTGTTTTGGAACAGCAGCATAAGAGATTAAGAAGCAAAGGCTGCTTTTAGAATGATTTCTGGGAAGCTGTACTGAGGGAGGTGTAATTCTCTATTCTTCTGCTTTTGCCAAATTATTTGGGATTAGACACGCAAAAAACAAGTTACTGAACTGAAGAGGAAGCTTTCATCTCAGTCAGGGCAGCTGTTGTATTGTTCTTGAGTCTGTCCTTGAAGGAACATGAAACAGAAATTGAAATTGTCATGTATGATAGTGGGCATGCTGTAATGGCAGACGCCACACCAGTTACAGCAGTTCCTTTCCCTTTAATGATGATTTAGCCCTGGTAAATACATAAGATGAGAAAAAGAAGTTGCTGTTGTATTCCCATATAACAAATGCATATTGAACGCAGTTGCATCTGTTGTTAAAATGGAAAGAGGCCGCACTGTATCTCATTGTTGTATCCCGCAGTAACCCCAGCATTATGAATTTTACAGTAGCTGAAAATCTGACAGAACAGCATTTCCTGTTCCCCTCACAGTGGCAAGGACTCCTTACCTTCTGGCATGTGAGTTTGAAGATGAATACCAGTTTCCTTTGGGGTTTACCAGCGTTTTCAGCAGAACCAGAATTATTCATTTTTTATGGAATGTCAGACAGAAATAAACCTTTGCTGGAACTGCCTGTGCATTCCCAACCTGGAGCTTTGCTCAGAGAAGGAACTTGTCACTGAGACCTTAAGAGCACTTCAAGCAGTGTTTTCAAGTAATCAAAACTGGAGTGACTTCTAATATTAACCAAGCTAAAAGTCAAAATTAAAAGTGGTAGAATTTTTCTGCTTTATTAGGTTGACTTCTGGTAGTAACCACTGTGATGGAACCAGAGTTCCATTGCATTTATTAGAGTGCATTCAAAGTCAGACTGTGAATACACTCAGAAAATGTCTCTTTATGTGAGGTGCATAATGAAATAGCATTTAGCTCTTTCCATGTAGTCTATCGATATTATTAGATGCTGGTTTATTCTCTCCATAATAAACTTCCAGCATGACCAAACTGTTCTTCCTTACAAGAGAAGCTGAAGCCGAAGCCTGAGTTTAAACCTACACTCCACCTCAGAAAGACTATTTTTGATTTTGTTCCTTGGAAGACTTCTGATTCATGACTAATTCTTGTATGAAACAAAGGAGGGATTTACTTGCTATGTCCTTTCTGTATCTTGTTGCAGAGTCCTTGAGACTTCAACAACTCTAAAGAAGCTCAGTGCAGAGCTGTAGTCTTGCTCAGTTCTGACTGATTTTATGGCTGCTTATGATCTTACTGGAAAGCCCTGGCTTATGAGGGAAGAGTGGAAGGGTCAGGAATAGAATAGTCTTTGTGTTATCCATTTGCTTCGTTGCTCTCTCCTATTTCATTTAAGGTTTTTTAATGATTGTATCATATACAGCTGTGGGTGATCCACAAGCTTTCCATGTAAAAGGGCTGTGGGGGTTGTGTATATAAATATGGGGAAGATAAAATTTGTAATTGTTAGTCTTTAAAGGAATGGTTCATCACTGTTTGTGCTCCTGTCAGTGGATAGCTTGCATCATCTGTGTTTCCTTTAAAGGAGCTGCAGTTATGCAATGTCAATGGCAAAAGGACATTTCAGGATGTCTATAGAGTATGAAGTACAGAGAGATTCTGTGTCTCTCATCTTATATAATGCTAAGATCGCCCTGAAAAACATCACCCTGGTTAGGGACCTTATTTCTGTAGGTCTGATGATCCTGAGGGGGCAATTCAGCAGGTTGCTGACAAGATGTCACCGTATTTCAAAATCACCTATTCAGATGACTCCCAGTGCTCTGGTGGCTTTGATACAAGCTCATGTGAAGACCCAGCTCAGGAGTGTCTCCTGTATCGTGAAGCAGAGTGTAGATACTCTGTTCTCTAATGAATGAATTATCTCCCTGAATGAAAACAATGTCAGTTATCAAAACCAATGTGAGATCCTTTTGCAACAGAAACTTCAGCCAAGTGAGATAGGAATAGACTGCTCTTAGCTCCCATGTGATTTTTCAATTTGCTGCTATTTTCACCTTTTATTAAAGTAACTAGGAGAAAGTGCACACCTTTATAGGACTAATCCCATGCCGTGGTTCATGAGCGTGCAAATATAACTTGGCATTCTTCCTTACATGAGATTTCATGTGAATTGCAGTGCACTGTGGTAATTGAGCAGCTGTAGGGCTTTGAAATGAACACTGGGAGTTCTGAACTAGTGTCTCCAGTTTTGCTGTTCATTCCTAATGCAGATGCACTTGCATCTCATGTTGCACTTGGAACTCTGTATATAGTTAGCAACACCCCAAAAGAAGGAATGTAGAAAAGCTTGAATAGATGACTGTGAAGTACCATGGCTTTGGGTCCTTTAGAAAGATCATCTGTTTGGTTTGTGGAGCTTGTAGGCCTGCCATTAGGGTAAATGAGCCTACGCTCAGAATGCCCTGTAAGTGCTTTCAGATCCCACAGACGGTGTATATAAGGTATGATCAGGTTGTAGGTCTTGCAATTCCAGTTTCGGTGCTTCCGGATCTGCCTCTTTGAGAGAGTGTTCTAGAAATACAGAAGAGAAAGGCAAAGTGCCTCTACTCATTCCCTCTCTATTTCATGTTACAGCAACTGAACACCTTTCTAATTGATTTTCTCATTAATTTAATGAAGAATCTGGGGGGGTTTTGCTAGAAGGTAAAGCCTGGCTTGCTAACTCAGGTCCTCTCCCCATTTTTTAATTAAAACATCATGAACATTGTAAATGTGTGTAATTATAATTAGAAACTTTCTGGAAAACATGATTGTAATTCCACCAGGGTAATAAATAACTAGAATTGACCAGAGGCTCTTCCTTAAAATACCTTCAAAGAGATCTTTGCCCTGAAGTTGCTGTTCTTCAGTAAAGTCAAATCTGCAGAATTGCGTACTGTGTTGATACAAAAGGCCTTTAGCCTGTGTGCTCTGGTTTAAATATTAGCCTAAACAGTTGTAGCAAACTGAGTTGTTGACCGAAAGGTGGCTTTCCATTGTTATGAAGTTAGTACATGTAAGGGTTGTGGAAATCCTTTCCTCCTTAAAAGTGCAGAGGCACCGGCAACTCCTGCAGCTTGTATTCCTTAGAAGAAAGAGTCTTGATCTCAGTATTTCATTCTCTTTGGATGATATTCAGTGATTTCATGTATGTAAATAAATGATACGTTTAAAAAAGAATGCCTGCCATCAAGCGGAGAGCGTATCTCCTGAGTAATCTTTAGCCTCCTTTGTTAAATCAGCATGGCATGTTTAAGTGCCACTAAGGATGATCAGAAAGAAGCCAGAATATTTGCTACAAATGTGGGGCTAAAAAGCTGTAGAATTCATCTGATAAAAAGTGGGGTCAGCTTCTAATAAGTAGCAATAATCACTTCGAACTGCTCCATTTCCAGACAAGTCTGAAGGGGGCCTATAGGGATGCTGCGGAGGGGCTCTTCATTAGGGACTGTAGTGACAGGACAAGGGGTAACGGGTTCAAACTGAAACAGGGGAGGTTTAGATTGGATCTAAGGAAGAAATTCTTTCCTGTGAGGGTGGTGAGGCACTGGAATGGGTTGGCCAGGGAGGTTGTGAGTGCTCCATCCCTGGCAGTGTTCAAGGCCAGGTTGGATGAAGCCTTGGGTGCCATGGTTTAGTGTGAGGTGTCCCTGCTTATGGCAGGGGGGTTGGAACTGGATGATCTTAAGGTTCCTTCCAACCCTAACTGTTCTATGATTCTATAAGTTTGTATGCAGCTATTTCCACAGTACTACTTAGGTAAATAAAGGGGAAAGTTATTGTGTTATGTAGAATCGAAAGGAATACCGTGCAAGTTACAGAATCTCAGACTGGTTTATGTTGGAAGGGACCTTAAAGCTCATCCAGTTCCAAACCCCTGCCACAGGCAGGGACCCCTTCCACTGGAGCAGCTTGCTCCAAGCCCCTATGTCCAACCTGGCCTTGAACACTGCCAGGGATGGGGCAGCCACAGCTTCTCTGGGCACCCTGTGCCAGCGCCTCAGCACCCTCACAGGGAAGAACTCGTGCCTAAGAGCTCAGCTCAGTCTCCCCTCTTGCCAGTTTAAAGCCATCACCCCTTGTCCTGTCAAGCCAGCCCTTTATTTGGAAATGTTCATAGCTTGCTGCTGTTCAAAGACTGACCTGACAAACCAGAAGTACGTAGGAGGATCAGCCATAACCCAGAACAGCCTGACCTGCTTCATCCTGTGGTTAGGTGAATGCTTTTACTGGTAGAACTGGGAGGTAGGCACAGAGTTTGTTGCTGTTTAACTGGTGTGCTGGCAGTAAGGGCTGTTCTGCAGGTAATGCCTTCCAAACAGGTACTTAGCCCTTACCTTCCACCTTTGAGAGCAGTACTTTAGGAAATTTCACAAGGGTTCTCATCAATANAAGAACTCGTGCCTAAGAGCTCAGCTCAGTCTCCCCTCTTGCCAGTTTAAAGCCATCACTCCTTGTCCTGTCAAGCCAGCCCTTTATTTGGAAATGTTCATAGCTTGCTGCTGTTCAAAGACTGACCTGACAAACCAGAAGTACGTAGGAGGATCAGCCATAACCCAGAACAGCCTGACCTGCTTCATCCTGTGGTTAGGTGAATGCTTTTACTGGTAGGTAAAAGCCTACTGGGAGGTAGGCACAGAGTTTGCTGCTGTTTAACTGGTGTGCTGGCAGTAAGGGCTGTCCTGCAGCTAATGCCTTCCAAACAGGTACTTAGCCCTTACCTTCCACCTTTGAGAGGAGTACTTTAGGAAATTTCACAAGGGTTCTCATCAATACAGGAACATTGGTCCCTTGAGGAAGTCAAATTCCTGACTGTGCCCATGCCACTCTTAGTGTGGATCATCCTTATTTCGTTTGTGTGTGGCTTTCCATTTATTTAGCTCAGGCCTGGTTTTGATTAACTGGAGCTAAACAATGAAAAGCCATTTGTACTGGACTAAGAGTACTGCTAGCTACACAGCTGGAGTTCTTGCTTCACAGAATGCTGTGAAATCTTCCCAACCAAAGGACTTGTGGGTGCAGTTGTGCTGCCTTATTCTGTTCTACATCTTTCTCTTCTACAGACATGAGCCTGAAAGTCCATTAAAATGGTTAATAGGAAACATCCAGTCCAATGCAATTCCTACTGCTTGAATGTTGGGTCATACTTAATACATCACTAGTGTTTCTGGTTAGCTTCTCATGAGTACTAATGCTATCACTACTGTGCAGAACAGTTGTGTAGAATTTGGAATCTAATATTTTGCAGGTTTCAAAGGTGTGCAAAACCCGCAAATACTTGATGTTAGTGCTTAGGCAACTGAATATAGACAGAAATTCCCCAGCTGCAAAAGCTTACTCTGTGCTTGGAATAAACTCGGTAGGTTCATTTCAGCTTCTAACACTGCTTCCTTTTACTTTCAGGCCCCTTTAGGTTCCTAATGACATCATGCAAGTATACAGATAAGATCTGTAGTGATTATGTACCCACATTATGAAAGTTAGGTTTAGGTGTATTTGATAATGGAACGCTGTGTTGAAATCTGCAGTGAATTAAATCCGTTAGTCTCCAAGTAATTTTTCCTATTTAAGAAATGTGAAGCTCATGGGGAGAAATTGTTGAGGCCGTGGCCAGCCACAAGAGAGACTCTTCTTCCTGTTCCCCCACCCTTGTGTCTTAGATAAAGATTAGAAAATAAACTCTTGATGGAAGCAAATATGTTAACTGAGCAAGTGGTAGAGCTCCCTTAATTCTCCTGAGTTTGTTTTCTGTCAGGCAGTTACAGTAAAATAGGTTGTCACTGGGAAAAACTGTTACAGCCTACCAAATAAGTGCCATACCAAGTAACCCAATACCCTTTGAAACATAAACTGTTCATTTTCACATACAAGATTGGGAACTTTGGATTTAAATGGAAATAACAATTATGTGGACATGAAAATGTCTGTCTGCTAATGCTGTGTGTTTATGCACAGAACTCAAAAGCAGCTGAAACCTCACTGGCACTGGAATGTCTTTTGTGGCTGCCTGATCCAAGTGCTCTCAAGAGAACTGTTGTACCTGGAAAACTGGGTGCTTAAACAGTGCCCTGCAAAGGTGCCAAGCCTCTTTTATTTTTGTTGGAAGTTCAACTTTATCTCCATCTAACTCCTCGATACTAGTAATTTTGGTTTCCATCCTGGCATTTTCTCATATTTGAGAGTCTTGAGCAGCAAGGAAATAGGAATCTGGAGCTGAATGCTTTAAAATGAGTCGTACACTGGCAGAAATTTTGAAGACTCCAGGCTGGAGTTTGCAGTGTGACAAATCTTTCATTGTTCACTTCTTACTTTGAACAAAATTGATTACTTTGAAAACTGAAGCATCTTCAGATTTGCCAGCCCTGTGGTTGCCTGCAGATTTTATCTGGTGACCAGGGGATTTTATCAGCAACAGCATTGCTGGCCGAGTCAGAGGGAGACAGAATGACTTCTGCATCTCAGCTGCTTCCCTTCAGACCAGAAATGAAGCTCAGTGGTGGGGAGCCGAGGAGCTTATTTGTGCCACTGCAGAACGTACAAGGCTGGAAGGTGAATACCTCTCAAAAAGATGACATTCGCTTCAGTACCGCGTCCTGACGCTCCTCACAGAACGGTGTTAAACCACTGGAAGGTTCACATTTGGGGCTTTATCGTGATAGAAATCTCTGGTATCTTTTTTTCTTTCAGTGTACTAATGAAGCTGCCCATTTCTTGCAGGTGGGTGTACATGGCATTAGAATAGAATTCATCAATGAAAAAGGATCAAAACGCACCGCCACCTACTTACCGGAGGTTGCAAAGGAGCAAGGTCATTGTTGCACTTTATTTCATATGATCTGGTGAAGAATTTAAACATACATATAAATCTAAAATGCAATATTTGACCTTGCACTGATGTCAGATGCTGGAGCAATATTTAACTGTAAGAAGACTCTTATATAAAATGCCAATTACATGCCTGTGTCAGTCCCCTTACAGGGATTCAGTAACCTGTGGCTGTTTTAAAACCAGTCCTAAATGCAGCATAGCTGTAGGAAATAAAAATATGGAGGGGTGGTACATGCTGTCAGCCAACTTTCCAGTTGTTAAAAGCTGCCAGTTTCTGTAGTTGTTAGCTGTGATACTGGTGACATGCAAAATCTCTGTTAAGTCATGGGATGTATATTTAACTTACAGCTGATCTGTTCCAGAGTTTGCAATGAAAAGTGTTGGGTCTTTTTATTCAGTTACTAGAAATACTAGTTTCTGCTAGTTCTTCATACCTTCTCTGAGCACTGGCTTCCCAGGTTTTCTGATGGGTGGAAGGGAATTACTTTCATTATTGTTGTTACAGTCCCCCTGTATAGAGGCACAGAATTAATTCTGTGAATTAAAACCTGTAGTAGATTTTGTGGAACAGTAATCTATTGGACTGAGCAGCTGACTATGACTGCTATGGAGATTTTCTTCCAGGCTTGACAGCATCTCTCAACCTTGTACACTTTGCACTGTTGTCGGGTTTGGGTTGGTCTGCTAAAGAGTAGGATCAAACCTTTATTGAGGATCCTCTTTAACTGATAATTCTGTTTCCAAATAGTCACTGACAAGTTTAGAGGTTTTCCAAGCTTCTTTTTTTGTTAAATTCAGGGATTTGGGGCAGTGGGGTGTGTTTAATTTTCTAGATAGCTTTAGTAGACAGTGCACTGCAGTCTGACTCTACAGCCCCCACAGCTACCCATTTGTATTATTTTATGTACCCCAAACTACCTTTATTTTAATGTAACAATGTGACTAATCTAATTGCATCTTTTGGAAATAACATGTCTGACAGCTACTTAAAATATTGGGCTTTTAAAAATCAATAACTAGGGGTTATGAATAGCATGAAAATGTTATTGAGACCAGTGATGACTGAGGTTTTAAACCATCACTTTTTAATTACCCAGACACTTACAATATAATACAGTAGTTCTGAAATCAGACGTATCACTGTAAAGTTGTTATATTTATGAGTAAGTCTCACCTTGAAATTCTCTGCACAAGTTCAGCTAATAATTCTTCTACGTTTTATACAGAAATTTAGTTTTTGATGCTATCCTAGCTATTTATAATGTGTAAAGTAATTGTGATACATTATTGTGCCTGAATACTGTGGAAAGGTTTAATTTTGTATCCTGCCCTAGTCTAAGACACCTGGTTATAGTGGGTCCACTGTTAATATATTACACCTACAAGATAGAGATGTCTGTTGTTTGTAGAGCAAACTGTGTGTAACCAAATCCTGTATGTCGTATTTCCTTTAGCTGTTCTAAGTAGGGAAGAATGTTCTATGTTTGATACAGAATGTCAGCAGAGCACTTAATTCTCAATAACACTACATACTGTCTGTATTTTTGCAACACCTATTCTTATTGCTATGTTTCTTACTAAGTTTTACTACTGTCAAATCCAACAGGATGGGACCACATTCAAACCATAGATTCCTTATTGAGGAAAGGAGGCTACAAGGCTCCAATTACTAATGAATTCAGGAAAACAATAAAGCTAACCAGGTATGCATCGGGGGATACCACAGATAAAGTTCTGGTTTTGTAGCACTGTGATGTGTTCATTGGTAAGTGCTCCTTTCAGATGTTAATAGTAAGCTTTCCTGTATATCTTATTAATGATTTCTTTCTTTTCACTAGCAGTACGGACTTTTGAGAGTATCTGTGCCTTGCATAGGGATTAGTGGCACTAAGCAAGAACGAAAAGGCTGTTGTTACATATCCGGCCACACACACATCAGGGTACCTGCATATTTTGTTTCATAACTGAAAAATCTTACTAGTGCATTAGCTCTCGCTTTGTCCAGTTTGGTCATTGGCTGTACTGGATGTTCAGGGGCTGTTGTTGGGAACAAGGATTACTTGGCATTGTCCATTTGTGTCTGAGCAGATGGTGTGCCAGCTAGGTACCTGATCTGAGAGCCAGTTACTACTTAAACTGTGTCAGTATTCTCAGGGATGAAGACATTAATGTTTCATTTCCTACTCTGTCACTCTTGCACATGAGTGTGTTTGATCTTGCTAATTTAATAAATATGTTCTTGAGGGTTTCTTAATGGCTGGGAGCCAGAATATTTAGAATTAGCAGCAGGTATTCTGTCTCATAGTATTGTAGTTACATGGTGAAGGGTAGAGTTGTAAATGTCTGTAAGAACACCTCTAAAACTGTAGATTAGTATAAGTTTGTGGCCTAAAATGTCTGCTAAACTCTGGTTATCTATTCCATGCTTGAAGAAATATGAATTTGTTTAATCTTACATGATCAGGAACTGTTGACTGTTCATCCTCTTCAGGGAGGCCAAACTTGACATACTACTAATACAGATAACAAAATTGGAATCCTCTGTCCCAAACTGTTATCCTTCCTATATTTCATCAATTCCTAGGGGCTCGCAGGGTCACAAGATTAGTTCTACAAATGTTGTATATATTACTCTTGTTTCAGTGTCCTGATTTCTTTGGAAAGTCTTTCCTCCTTGTCCTTATTTAAAACCCAGTCTTTTCATTTCAAACATTAGAAAATACTTGGATTCTCCTGAGTGATTATGCACTTTTATAGGACAAAGAGCTCAGATTTTGGATCTTTTCAGCTTCCATGTTTGTCATCTTCATCCACAAATCTTGCTATCACTTAGCAGTAGTTTGTGTTTATACCAGAAGGTATAACATCTATGAGAAAAATAATACTGTAGTGTTAGAGGGGTTACGTGTGAATGAAGAATAGACATTTTTTGTCTCAATGACTATTCAGAGTACTGGATTCTTGGAGGAACCCCATTACTGTGAAGTAGCTGGGTCTAAGGAAAGGAAAACATGCTATTCCAAAGGTTAAACTAGGGAGGAAGGGTTTACAGAATCCAGCTAAATCTCCAAATGCAGAACCCCAATCTCCTTCAGCTGTATGCCGATGTATCTTCTGTTCAAAATGGATATATGCAGATAGCTGGGGGCAAGGGTAACAGTGCTGTAGTTCTTAAGTTATAACCTCTCTATACCTCAGTAAGTAAGGAATATGTTTTACTAGAAACAACTGTTCTGCATTACACACACATCCTTCTAGCTGCATGATTTTGTTTGGAGCAATGGGATGTGAGCACAGAACAAGCAAACACCCCCAACCACCACCAACCCCTAAAAAAATCCCAGAGCATCAAAACCCCCTTGGTGAGATACTTGAGTTCACAACATCCAAACTTCCAGCAAAATCACTGGCCTGACCAAGTGGAATGGAGCATAATTTTAAATGTTAAAAAGAATTCTTTTCTTTGGCTGTCTTACTTGCTTAAAAACTCAGCTTCTGCTGACGTGTTCTGAACAGTAGTATTAAAATAGTAACCATTTCCCAGCATTCAGACAGCCTTTTTCAGAGCCTCGTGTTAACAGCTTCTATTCACATAGTAAAGCATGGAAGAGTGGAGTAAGTGCCTTTAACTTCCTTTTCAACCATGAATTAAAGCAGATCTCCTGTGTATGAATAAAGCTGATCAAAACTAGTCTACCTCTAACTATCTTCACTTCAACCCAGTGGTTCTGGCCATGTTTTGAAGGTAACTGAAAAAAAGTGGAGCTGAATGAAATGTCTCAATTCTGGGGGTCTGAAATGCGTAAGGACAGGAACTGCATTTTCTCTTCCATCTGCTGACATAAGATGTGATTCCAGCCAGGCTGCCTTTGGCCTACTTTGGCCCACTTACAACTAACTTCAGTAACTGCTGAGCTTACAGTTGAGTTTCGCAGTGGTGGGGGTTTCATTCACCAGGTTGTCCACTCCAGAAGAGCCGCAGCTGATCTCTCAGCAAGGACCAGCTTTGTTACGTTAGTACATCAGTACCAAACACTGGATAAACATGGAGTAAACTTCGGTGCTCTGAAGCACAAAGCTGCCTGTCTAAGGTGTTCTGGTGTTCTGCTCTGCAACACTGGCAGAGAGGTGACAGAAGCAAATGTGTTTGACACCTTCAGTGCTACAGGTGGTCACTCCACGGTAGTTGTAACTTTTGTGTTGGGTTGCGAGTGCAAGTGGTTGGGCCATCTGTTGTGGTTTTTTCCGAGCTAAAAGAGGAGAGAACAACCAGAGCAACTGCAGAAGAAAAACGTGATAGAAAGGAGAGGTGGCAGTATTTTAAATCACTGTAGCTGAATTCACCAAACCTCATCTGTCAGATCTCTTATGAAAGGTCTTTCTAAGTGAAATTCATGGAAATGTGGAATAGTGTTGGTTTTGTGTGGATTTTACACTTCTGCAGATAAGTGTAGACGTGGCGATATGTTTCTTGTTGTCAAACAATACTGATGCAAGTCCGTCCAAAATACTTGTTGTCAGGGCCTGAAGTCCGGATTTAGTTGCATAGAGCTGGCTGATGTTATTGCGGGACCTCTCTCCATTGTTTTTCAATGGTCTTGGGATTCTTGGAGAGGTCAGCTGGAAGCTGGCGCATGTCCCATTTTCAGGAAGGGTAAGAGGACCCTGGTAATTACAGGCCTGTCAGTCTCACTTCACTGCCTGCTAAAATTATGGAGAAGGTTATTCTGGGAGCTATTGAAAAGCACTTGAGAGACAATGCAGGCATTGATCACAGGCAGCACGGGTTCAGGAGGGAGGAGTCCTGCTTAGCCAATGTAATCTCCTTTTATGCCAAGGTCACCCATCTAGTTGACCAAGGGGAGATGGAGGGGGTTTATTTTACCAAAGCTTTTGATACTGTCCCACAGTATCCTTCTGGACAAAATGTGCAGCACACAGCTACACAAATCCACCATACGCTGGGTATGATATCAGTCAACAACTGATGGGTCAGGCTCAAAGAGGTGTGGTAAATGGGGTTACATCAGGCTGGTGGCCCATCACCAGTGGGGTTCCACAGGGCTCAGTTTTAGGGCCAGTGCTCTTTAATGTTTTTATAAAGGACCTGGATGTCAAGTGTACACTTAAGTTTGCCAGTGATACTAAACCGGGAAGAGCTGTGGACTCCTTGAGGATGTAAAGGCTTCACAGAGACATCTGGATAGACTGGAGAGCTGGGGGATCACCAACTGTATGAACTTTAACAAGAGCATGTGCAGGGTTCTCCCCCTGGGGTGGGTAATCCTGGTTATATGTACAAACTGGGGGTGAGAGGCTGGAGAGCAGCCCCTCAGAAAGAGGTCTGTGGGTTTGGGTCGCTGGCAAGTTGAACAGGAGTCAGCAGTTTGCCCTGGCAGCCCAAAGGGCCAACCATGTCCTGGGATACAACAAGTACAGCATTGCTAGCCAGTTAAGGAGGGTGATTGTCCCACTCTGCACTTCACTGTACACTCCACCTTGAGAGTACGGTGGGCAGTTTTGGGTACTTCAGTGTAAGAAGGATGTTGGACTGTTAGATTGTGTCTAGAGGGGGACACAACGATGGTGAAAGGCATCAAGGGGCAAGACTTAAGAGCAGCAGCTGAGGTCATTTGGTTTGTTCAGCCTGGAGAAGGCTGAGGGGTGACCTCATTGTGGTCTGTGACTTCCTCAGGGCAGGCAGAGGAGGGGAGGTGCTGATGTCTCTGGTGACCAGTGGTAGGACACGAGGAAATGGAATGAGGCTGCATCAGGGGAAGTTCAGAGTGGATGTTAGGAAAAGGTCCTTCACTGAGAAGGTGATTGGTCGCTGGAACAGGTTCCCAGGGAAGTGGTCAGGGCACCAAGCCTCTTGAGATGTCAAGTGTCTGGACAACGCTCTTGGTCCTATGGTTTAGTGTTAGGTAATCCTGTGAGGAGCACAGAGTTGGACTCAATGATCCTTGTGGGTCTCTTCTAACTTGAGATAGATTGTATGAGTCTAGTCTAAAAAGAATGTAACTATTTAATGTAGCTGGGATTATTTTAAAAGCAGGATTTGGCAGACACTGCACACTGATAGTTTAAAAACAGCCCAAAAATCTGTAGCAGTTGTTTACAGATTTTCTCCCGGGGTTTATATAGAGAGCTGGCTGAAGATACAGGACATACTCAATAAGTCATCGTGAGTTTCTATTCCCTCTACTTCGAACAATGTAGTAGGCAACAGTTTTTAACAGTTCTGTTCACTTAAAATGTTTTCCATAAGCACTTTGTTGTGTGATTCAAAAATGGCCCTGACAACCATGGTGGTTCCCTCCCTGCCCTTGTGCAACTGCAGTTAGTCTTATTCCTCCCATCAGAAGTACAGAGTTGTTAGCATTGCACGTACCGCTAGGACAGTATTTTTAGTGCTACTTACAGCTTCCTGGTAACAGTTCTTGAATTTGCTTCTTTGCTCTTTTCTAGGTACCGCAGTGAGAAGATGACGATGAGCTATACAGAGTACCTTGCCCATCGTCAGCATCATCACTTCCAAAATGGTATTGGGCACCCTCTTCCACCATACAACCATTATTCCTGACACTGAGCCGCATGACCAGTCACTGGACCTCTCTGCAGACCTCTTCCCAGGAGACCCTGCCCCTTCTTGGTCTAGCTATCTCTATTACTGTACCATTTTATGATGATAGTTTCCGTTGCCATGTTGAGGCTTCTCAGTTGGTTAAGCCCATCATGGCAACGGGAGGGAAAACTGCATTACTACAAAGATCCCATACTTTTTTTATTACTGAATCACTGCAGATTTTTTTGCAGCCTGTATAGCCCTTGGGGTTTTTTATGAAATTTTAAATTTCTACTTCATTAACATTGAATTATATCAATCAAGGCTTTCTGTGACTGTGGATGGAAGGAAGAGCTTAAGGATTACAGATAGGGATGCTTTGCTTAGCAAAAAGACGTTCATGGCTTTTGCATTAGTAGGTATGACAGGGAATGAAACATATCAGATTCAGGTATTCTACTAGACAATGAATTGCATTTTCATAACGTTCTTAATAATGTTTTGTGTACAATAGTTCACCCCCATGGTAAAGAGTATACATGTAGCTATATACATGATCTCCAGATCCAGCACATGCAGCCAGAATCTTAAGGCTGACATCCAGAATGCTTTTTTGGATGAAGAGAAGCAATTAGGTGTACAGTGAGAGGTGATGTTAAACATGGCAGCATTTTCCCAATCAAGGGGTTGAATTGATGGGGCACAACATAATCCAGTTCCTTTGTGTCCCACCCTGTGCTGGGAAGGGCAGGCAATCCAGCCCTGTCAAGACTAGTCATGCTGATGCGTTTGTAATGAGATGATGCCTTGCTGATGATCTCAAATTAGGAGTGACATTTGTGTTTAAAACCAGGTTGGTGAGTAGCAGGTGTCATATTAGTAAGAAAATGGATTTAGATTTTAGTGCCTTTGTCTATGACATAACTATATACTTATATATAAAATCCTTAGAAAAAATATAGCAAACACACCAGACATTGTAGCAAACTGTGCTCAGTCTGCTCGGGTGTCAGGTTTTTGGGGATTTTTTTTTAAGTGAGGTGGTTTTTTTTCTATAGCAAACCTATTTTGGAAAATAAAAATCCCTGGTTTGTTCTTCTGCTTTTGAACTTGTTGAGTTTTTTCAAGTCTTGAATAGTTAGAGAAAGTTAACTATTGTTTAAAAAGGAAAACAAAAAGAGCACAGGACACGTATGTCATAATTTTACATGTTCTCATCTATTACAGGAATAGTACTTGAGAGCTGAAAGTACTGTGTAAGAATTCAGATTCCCCTCCACACAGTAGAAGAAAGAGAACGGATTTGAACTTTTTCCTGCTGTAAAAATAGGATTTAATAAAAGGTATGTGTGGTGTATTGCAAGGCCAGTATGTGGTAGGGACTAGCTCCTATCATGTGCCTGCAGAACCCCCACTGATACCTGCTCAGTGCATGTTCTAGGGGACAACACATGCCATCTATTACAGAAAAGACCTTCCTAATATGCGTGAATAAACCACAGTAAGCAGAAATTCCAGTTATTTTGAATAATGAATGTTTGTAAATATATAGATATATAAAATTCAGTAGGTAAACTCAATTAAAATTCAGTTGTTCTAAAAAGAAAATCAGACTAATTGTAAAAAAGGTTTCAGTAGGGTTTCAAAACCAGATATGGCTAAATTCCGCTCATCCCTTAGGTGAGGTTAGCTTTGCCACTTAATTCCTATGGAGGTTCGTGTAGAAGGTCTTTGGTATTCCTTCATCCACAGCATCTGATGTCCAAATATTAACATTTTCAGTTACGATGCCTTAATTTACAAGCAGAGGGCCTGAAATTTCAGGAGCCAAGAGATGCCAGCCAAAAGCTGCAAAACTTTATAGATGTTTATACAGAGGCTGTTTTGGTTGATACTGCTATCTTGTTTCTACTTGGGGAACACTTTTCAATGGCTTCCTCTTCAAGTGGAAATGGTGAACAAGTGGCTACCTGACAAGAGTTGTGTTGGTTTGGGGTTTGTTTTTTTTTTCTTACCCTTATAGGGAAACTGAGCACAAACTGAATCCTTCTGCTGCAAAAAACAAAAGTCATCCAAGCCCATCTTTACCTGTCATCTCGTTACCCCTTGTTAGAAGTTTTTAAAGAAGCTCTATTATATATAGAAATATATATGTATGAAAGGTGCTAATCAACCTCAAGAAGGTCACGTGACTGGTCATGCGGATCTAAACTCATATCAGATTTTTTAGAAGCTCTTCGATATATGCAGATGTTATACAGAATTTCTTACCAGTGTAATAATGATATACTGGTGAATAAACAATCCTGCAGGTTTCTAAGGACAAGGTCAGCAATACTTCCCACCATGGCTTGGGGGAGAAAAGGATAGTTTTGTCTCCTTTTTGTATACAGCATAATGCACAATGCATTTTTGTCTATCTCTTAGTAGCTGTTGCTTACAAATCTAGTTAAAAGGGTGTTATACAAACTGTAAAGGTGTGCTTTTGAAATGAGCTCATGCCAGACCCTTCTGGACCAGAGTTTTGTGTCACTGATTAAAAACTGTTACAGAGCCTGTGGTCAATCAGATTGTATGCTACTTTTTGGGAAGGATTGGAATAATCAGTCTGTATCTACAGTGTTTCTAGGGCACCTACCTCCTCAGCATGCAAGTGCTGAAAACGCTACGGATTGTTTATGTGTAATTGTGGGTTTGTTTGTACAAAGCGTGCAGTTCACTGTGACATGCACTGGGACAGGATAGGTCTGTTTGCTTAAAGCTGATCAACAATTGCTTCCACCAATGTCAGTCTCTCGCAGTTACGTTTAGTACCCGTTTATGTATTGCTGATTCGAGATACAGATTTTACAGTCGTTTTTATTGTCTTTAATTTGGGTGCGTGATCAGAAGTTAAGGTACAACCAAGTAGCTGAATTAATTTTAAGTTGGAATGTTAAGTTTTTTACACTACTCAGTTTGCCTTATTCCATTACAGAGATCGTTGGGGTTTTTTTTTACTTCTTCTGCATAATGTTCCTAAACCCCTCTTCTGTAAACTGAGTTAGACAACAAAACCATAGACTTGAAATGCAGCTATTATTTAGTCATGCTCCAAGTGGCCTTCCTTCTGCCTGGCCTGCTGTAGCACTGACTTCTCACCATCTCTACCCCAATGCTGATCACAGCAGGGGAGGGCACACTAGAGCTCTGACCTCAGATACACTATGAAATCAAGGCAGACGAATCCATTTGCACACCTGGTGTTTGTATACGGACCTCTTTACTTGTCTTCAACTGTGCGGGTTTTTAAAGTTGTTGTCTGGAGTAGGTTACATCTCTTATGTGTGTTAGATCGAACCAAAGAAGCCTCCAGCCATGCCCAAATGCTGCTCCTAAAGCCTGCCTTCCAGTCCTTACTAAAGTCCTGCAGGATTAAATGTGTTAACTTTTTTATTTTTGTACAGTTTCTAACTGATTTTTGCTAGTGATGTTAATGGAATTCAGTTTCTCTGGGGAGGCTGAGAAGCTCCCCCACTGAAATAAACTGGTGACTTTGCTTTTATGTTAAAAAAGAACAAAAAAAGTT
>NDXB01003263.1:43110-109408 GCA_002631895.1 Agapornis roseicollis | reverse complement strand
AAAAAAAAAAAAAAAAAAAGAGAAAAAATAAAAAAGAGAAACCCAAAGTGTGCCTCTCAGATTTAAGGGTTTCTGGTTACATTTATTCTGAAGACCAGCAATGATTCTTTCTATACAAAGAGATGTTTTCCTCGTTTTTTATTACTGTTGAAGAAAATAAAGAAGAGAAACCTCTTTCTTTGCTCTGGACCCAGTAATTGTGCTGGTACATAAACGCACTGAGAAAACAAACTTTTGTTTGGGACTTTTGTAACAACTTATGACTGTTTTTGTATATCAAAGTTGATTCTTTTCAAGATATTTGGATCTAGTTTCTAAGTTATTTTAGTGTTTTATATGTTACAAAGAAAAAAAAAAGATTACTTTAAATTGTTCACCAGCATCTTGAGTTATCTTTAATGCAATGGTGACACAATGGGCTTAGAGCTACCTGGAGTAGCTTGTAAGGCCTCGTCTTTTCCTTCCTTCCTTAGTAACTTGATTGATTACAATAATATCACAGATTACCTGAACCCCCTTCCTTTATAACTAGATCCTTCTTCCTTCCACATTTAATTGCTATTAGTGTGAAGAAACTGTTGAAATGGGCATTTTAATATTAAGTACGGCTTAAAAAGAGGAAATGAGGAAAAAGAAAAAAACCTAGAAGGTTATCTGTGGGTCTGTGAGATATGGCTGTGGAAAGATATTGTAGTAGTTTTAACACTATTGTTATTACCTTTTAAATCATTTACCCAATAAAATAAGGAAAAAGAATCATCATTTCTTTTTCTGTTTCTCTACTTCATTGTGCGGCTTGGTCAGGTTTTTACTGAAGTGTTTGCATGGAGTGTGAGTGTTAAAGGCCAGTGATGTGTTGGGAGTATTTTCCTGTGTCTTTCCATTTTACCTGCTGTAGGGCCAGCCTGTAGACTGGGTGCCTGCAAGCTTTCAGTCTAATTCAGAAGTGAGTCACTAAACACTCCCAGTTAAACCAGGGGGTTTGTCAGTTATATCACTGTTTATACCAGGATACTGATCACTGTTTAGATCAGTTCAGTTTCATACTTTTTATGTCTGATTCTAAGTGTGGGATTCTGTCTAGTCTTGGGCTCCTTACCCTCTGAGAGGAGGAAGTGGTTTCAACCCTTTGAAGCAAAACTTGGTTGCAGAACTAGTTATACTGGTGTAACCAATACGTGTCCTACACTACTTGTAGCAACATCATTCAACATTATTAAACAGAATGTTGAACATTATTCAACAGAATAATGTGGCAAAATGTGTATCAAAGAACATCTTGAAGTATCACCTAAAATAATTTCAATACACTTTCCTGATATTACTCCTACAGTAGTAGGTGTGATTTTAAAAGTACCCGGGCTTGCTTTGCCAGGAGGGATTTCTTGACCTTGCTTGTCATATCTAACTGATGTGCAGACTGGAATGTTGACCAGATTTTATGGAAAACCATTCTAGCATAGCGTTTGCACTGACGTAAGGGGTTCCTGCAAAGTGTGGAGGGCCAGGGAGTCTTTTCCCCATCCACACAAGTGCTGTGGTGATACCAAGGAGATGTTGTGAAGCAGCAAAGCTACAGTCCAGCTGATGATGAAGTACCCAGACAGGTAAAACTGACATGGAGAATTTTGTTCCCTGAGTGCACTGACAGACACTTGAGTCTGAGTTAAAGGGAGCATGTTTCTTCTGTAGGGTAATTCCTCAGCAAGAAGATGTTTTGACATCTCTCTGGAAATCAAATCTCATTTAGAAGTGGGTTTGTATGCTTTTGACTAATTGAGAATTAACAGATCTCCTATCTATATATGCAAAGTCTTTGAAAACAAACCAATAAAATAAATGGAACCTTCACTGAAGCCTGATGCAGCCATTACTCCTCTTGTTTGAAGCCTTGAGTTAGAAGATCAAAAAACAAACCTCTGAAGGGGAAAACCCACCTAAGTGAATAGCTTCTGCTGTTTACTATCACACAGATCTGGTATCTGTGACAGATGTGCCTGACCCCTTAACCAAACCAGCAGTAGTTTGGTGCAGGCTCTGAAGGAGATAAAGGCCTGAGCAGCAGCCAGGCCAAGAAATCCTCTAGAAAACCCACCAAGGAGCAGAGTGACCCTGTGAGCACTTGTGTATGTGAGCTTGGAATACCAGTCATGTGATCAGCACATGGATAGTGGGTGGGTTTTCCAAGAGTCATTCACCTAGGAACAAAGTCAGTTACAAGGACTAGCACACTTACCTTTCCCACCGTATGCAGTTTGACTATGAGCCATCTACTTTATCCCATAAACATAACAGTGAAAGTAGCCTCCTCTGAGCTCCCCATGCCAGGCAGCCTGGCTGCATGGCAGCTATCTCCCCTGGAGCTGGGATACCTCTCAAGGCTTGAGAATCTTTACCTGAGAGTGACAGATCCATCCTTACCCACGGCAGAGAGAAGACCCCTTACTTGCACAGAGCCTTGGTAAGTTGCTGGCAGCGTGCTGAATCAATACCTGTGAAATCTATGTAGCTATTCCCTTGGGTATAAACTGTTGTTTGAGACTAAGGTTGGACCTAGCCAAACCCAAGCTCCATCAGTTGTTTAGAAAGCAAGGGAGCCCACTCTGAACTTCATGACTCAACGGAGAGTCTCCCTTTTTGCATCTTTGGTCTCTGGGTACATCATTCAGCTCGATTCTAATTTGATTTTCCTTTGTGTGTTTCATCCATGTAAGTGATAGAGCGAACCTTGCTATCAAAATTTAAGCACTTTTATGAATTCATATTAAAACCATTTTTGCTAATCCCTTTGATGGTGATTTTTTAAGTCATTTAAACCACTCATTTACCACAGATGGGCCTAGTCAGCACAATGGCAAATGGTATCCCTGATTACTTGTGGAACCAGGGAGTGAGTTCCAGTCCCACATTCTCAGAAGAATGGGCTTGTGCTAAGTGGAATGATTGGAAAGCTGTGGAAGAACAGGGGCCATATAAAGGCTGGAAAAGCAGTTAGGTACCTGCCAATTAGCCACCCATCAGGACAGGCAAAAGCATGGTAGAGAGAAACAAGATCTGTGAGAGGAAACAGAAGGCAGACAGGCAGCTGCAGAAACAGTTACAGGAAGAGAAGGTGAAAAAAGTTGGCAGAAAAGGTCAAGATGATGCTTATGTGGACTTCCAAGTCCACAGACATCGCACACATCAGAAAATCCATTGTATCCCCTGAAGAACTGGATGGAAAGGCATGGGGTAACGGCAACAGTGGTGAACTGGGGAAAGATGATTCTTTGTTTCCCTACAACAACAATCTGAAGGACCTGGGGGTGGTGCTCCCTGGTAAACTGTTGGAGTCACTCCCTGGGATCTGTTACAATTGGCAAACTGACAGCACAAACATGGCAGGAAACTGGGAACAGCTGAAACTGGAACAGGTTTTGTGGTAAGTCTGCCTCAGTGGAGATGGCACAAATGGCTTCTGGGGTCCAGGAGTTGTCTTAAATTTAGGACCTGACCCTGCAAATGGATGCCACCCTGTCACCAGCAGGACAGCTTATTGGGCTGGGGGAAAAGATACCATGGAGCAAGGCGAACCCTGCACAATCCCCAGATTATTCTCTTGACCATATAGACAGATGATAGTCATGAGCTCTCTACAGCCATCACAAAAGCTGTCTTCATACCAGCCATGCATAAGTGAGAATCCAGTAATATCCCCATATCAACTGCAATTGATGATGCAGTGCTAACTAACGCCCCTGCTTAGAGGAGCCCTGGCAATTCTTAAAACCTACTTAATTGAAAAATGAGATGAAATCAAGGCATACAGAACACAAGGGATTAAGTGTATGGGCCCATTGATTCTACTTGCTCTTTAACAATTGCTGACACTTCTAATTGATGTGGGGGCACAGATACCAGTACTAACGCAACAGGAGGCCTAGAAGCTGGGTATATGACCAAGATGGCAAAAGGTGAAAATCACTGGAATGAATGGAGCAAGTGTTACATGCCAAATCACAAAAGTTAGTTAATCTGTGGCTCATGGGCATGAGAAGCGCATGAGAAGCACATGTTGTCTACTGGCTTTGCAGTTAAAGATCACAATGAAAACGTTTGGGGTTTGATGTTTTGAGCCTGGCACCTGCTGGAGGGCAGCATATGCTCCTTGAGTTCAAATGTCAACCCTAATCCTGGCACAGATCAGTCAGCTACAGTGCCCTGTACTCCACGCAGGACCTGCACCCCCTGATTCCAAGATTTCTAATGTATCACAATAGCCAGGTTCTGCTGCAGCACAGAATGGATTTTCCAAATCAGAGCTGGCTTGGAGAAAGGATAGATGATATCCAGAACCCATTCCCCATATAATCCACAGTATGAAAACCAGATGGGAGATGGTGACTAGCAATTGATTACTGACACTCAAATGCCAACACAGCCCCAATAACAGCTACAGTACCTAGTACCACAATGACAACAGCCACACTATAAGCAGCTGCATACCCATGGATAGCCATCCTAGATGTAAAGGGTATGTTCTTTACTGTCCCTGTGAGGAGGATAAAAAGGAATTTGCCTTTACTTGGAAGGTACAGAATAATACCTTCTCCCTAGTTCTGAAATTATCCAAAGTGATAATGGCTCACATCTGTCATGCTAGGAGGTACAAGAATGCACAAGAAGAAATTCAGTGGGTATTCCACGTCCCCTATTACCTCGAGTCAAATGGGATGATAAAAAGAGATAACAGCTTATTCAAAAAGAGCTTTAAGCCATGCAAGGCCCAATGGGATACTTGACTTTCCAAAGTACTTCACCAAGTGAATAATCAGGATGGGCCCACTGGGAACCCTTGTGCCCAACAATCTTTGCAAAAGCTGAACCTGATGCTCTACCTGTTAATGAAATATCCAATAGCATTACAACCAGGAAAAGCTGTTATGGCAAATTAATCACAAATTGGAACTATGCCTTTGATAACTAAACCTGGTGGCCCACTAGCTTGGGAAATTATTGGTAACAATGGTGCAAACCATAGAAGTAGTGCACAGTGGATTTTTCCTTCTTTCTAATGGTGTAATGTGTCCAGAAAACCCACCAAACCCAGCCTGGTTTACCTTTTTGTCTTGCAGCCTCTTCCAAGGTGAAAGCAAAGCACATCATCCTACTGCTGTTGAAGGTTTAGGCACCACTTGCTTCCCCACAGATGCCCACCTGTCTCCATTCAATTGTCAATCAGGAAATTAGACACAAACATGACTTGTGAAACCTGACCACCCATTGATAAAGGACAGATAAAATGCCATGACTATTCACAGTAACTCGTACATGTGATATAGAAAATGCTGTAATGTAAGTCACCACTCAATGCAGAACATAGCGAAGGGACATTATGACACTAAAACATATGGTGTAAAGGGATACAATGTAAAACTAGGAACAATACCTCAGAATCACTAAAGCTATCACAACAGCAGCAATCCCCACTTTGAATACTCAAGTCTCACTGAAAAACCCCTGGAGTAGCCATGGTCTCAAACTCATGTTAAGTACACCAGAAGATGGGAACATACCTCAGTAGGGGACATTTGAATCTTTCCACCATGGTCATGCACAGAACAAAGTACACTTAGAAAATGAATGGAGCTGGGACAAAGATGAAGTTCCTTGTCTTTGGAGAATGGCAGGGAAGGATACTAAAATAGGATGCCTGGTGATCAATGGCTCTACCAATGAGATGGCAACTGAGAATTCTGTACACAACATCACATCAGACGCTCAAGATACAAAACTCTGCACCTCTGAAAGTTTGGCCTATTGATACAGTTTTACCTTACTTCAATGTGGTTTTGTAACCTGCCTCTGGACTCATAAGGACATAGGACTATCCTTTAAACTGAAAATAGACATCCCTGAGCCTAGTACAACATCCATGGCTTCTCACTTGCCATCCACAGTGACGGTAAAAGAAAATCTCTATCCTTCCACATTCCTAAAACTGGACTTTTTGCCATCAAATATACAGGCCAGCAACAAGTGCTGTTCGGTCCATCACATTCTCTCAAATGAGTGGAACTATCAATGCAGGCTAGTATTTCTGCAATTAAACCTACCTGCTCACCTATGTAAGAATACATCTTACACAGGAGGGGTAGCATCATTGCACAGACAAAACCTCAGCTTTTGCTAATACCTTTGACAGTGATTCTTCAAGTGACCTAAACCACTCATCTGTGACAGTATCATTAGTTCTAATTGGGTGAACCATATCAAAAACTCCCATTCCACTGAGATGTACAGCTAGTTAAAATTTCCTACCCTACTCTTCATTGCTACTTTAGCCAGCTCTGTAGTTATCATGCTATAAAAATCAAACTAGTAAAATAGTACTGAGTATTTATGGTGTTTCAGGGGTGGAAACTTGCTTATTCTTACATATATGTTGGTATTAAACAATGAAAGGCTGACTTACAATTAGCTATAGAGCGATGCAGAGGACAATTAGCACTGCCTGAAAAAGGAAATTGTTTGCTTAGTTCATCCCAGGTTTCCATAAACCACTTCACATTAGGTTTCTACGTAGGCTGTTGTATCAGTCTTAAAGACTGCTGAAGAGAAATGAAGCTGGAGAACTGGTTCTGATCCCCAGCTGCATGAGAACATCAAACTTTCACAATGCATATATAATAGAAGCAGCACATCCAGTATGGTCTTTTTACAGCAACAATATTTGCCAGGAGTCTTACAAAGAAAATAATTTGTTTGACTGAGATTTACTTACATCATTGCAGTCTATTTAAGTGTATTTTTAAACTACAGCCAGAAAAACTGCAGAAGTGCATCAAACTAGTTTGCCATCATCTGTGGTATGAGGTTGTCTGAGTACCTTAATTATAGGAGCTTTCAGAACAAAGCTTTGAGCTAAAGAGTTCTGTACATTTTCTACCATCTTCTATTAAAGTGACATAGAACAGAAACTAAAAGAAACTGCCAAGGTTGTGGGAAGAACAGTGCAGAAAGCATAAAGAAAGCATCATCATACTGTAATACTGTTTCCTGAGCTCTTTACTTGGAAGTCATGGACAGGGAATATTTAAAGAGTGATTAAAGGATTAATGTCCTACAGTGAGGTCTGCCAGTAAACTCAGGCTTGGCTTGTGTGGATTGACAGGTAAAAGGCATGGGTCATACTTAAATGCTTGATTACCAGGATTCCTGGAAGTGTTATTCTCACAGGAACTGCTATGCACAAGGTAGACTACATCTAGTAGTACAGACTGCTTAAGACAGGAGAACCCATATTCTTACCTCATTTGATGATTAGCTATCTAATAATAAAATCCCTTCATGACTCTGTTAACGTTACAAACTGAAGTGCGAAATCAATTTGGCTTTCTTATCTTGTTTCAAGTCTTAAGCAAGACAGGCTCGACGCCTGGCACGATTAGAATAACAAAACCGTACAGGATCCATTAAAATGCATTTATTTGTTTAAATTCAAAGGTTTAACAACTATTTGCCCAGTAAACCTGGGCCCGGGGCACAACAACAAAAAATACCGGCAGAGCAAAATAGAAACCCAAGTACACAAATTACCCCTCCTTTGTAAATGTTACCTCATAACCAAGTTTTAGCACATTAAAAAGTTTACAAAATTTATAACACTCTTACAAATTATTCAGAACTAACAGCATACGTGGCAGTTGAGCCTCTCCACATCCATCCTCACCCTCGCCATACCATTCTGTGCCTGCATAATACCATGTTTGAACTAAAGAGCTCCAGAACTAGAACTGCAAGCTTCCCAAGACTGCTTTGTGCTTTAGGGCAGAGCCTGAGCCCCGCTCCCCAGCACAGCCTGGTTGGTGAGAGTGGCGTGGGTATACTCACTGCTCTGCCTGCTGCGTCCTCTGCAGCATTGAGAGAATGACTCAGGAAATGCAGAAATAAGTTAAAAAAAGTACAAAATTGGCCCTGAAGAAAAATAAAATCATTTAAAAACCAGCTTGGCTTTGACTAAGTTACACTAAAAGCTGCAAGACAGATTTACAGCAATATCACTTTAAGTACAAGAACACAAAAATCAACAGGTTTGTTATGAGTCTTGTCACTGTAAAAATGAAAACATCGGAGTTGACTTGTCTGCAGAGCTTTGTTAACTAATAGGACTAACATAATTCCCAAGAATCCACCTCTAGCGAACAATGGCAACACTGAGAAAACCAGCACATTTATATTTTCCATCAGCTATAGATGCATAGAAAACAGATGCCTAGGGTTTATATGCAAGACTTAAGACATAAAAGTACAGCAATTTAACAGTTGCAGGTAGCCATTTCGGAAAGAAAAATACAATTGGGCTTTACAAAATGATATCAAATATACAGAAATATCAAAACCCTGATTGTGGCCAGAAACAGATGGATAAATCTACAATGAGGTACTCTAGAATCTCAAGGTATGCAAATGGAGTGACTTTTCTTGTCTTCCAACTTCAGCAAGGCAGCATCCACTTAAGCACAAGGAGCCTTTGCTTATAAGCAGCATGTATCGAGCCCCAAGAAGCTGAACCAAAACCGAGTTGTGTTTATAGACTGTGGCTTTTCATTGATTTATACAAGCATGCTCAAGAGCTGGTAATTTTAACCCTTTGAAAGAAACAAGATGCAAATTCTTCTTTGGTGCTTAAATAGGAGAATGTTAAATAAACAGATGGAGCTCAAACACTTGCAAACAGTGTCTGAATCCTTGAAGAACAGCACCGTATGTATGCTGGACAGCTAAAGCCTTGGCACGGCAACCTCAACATTCACAGGTGAATGGCCAGATGTTATGGCGGGTGCAGACTTTTCTGCTTTAGAGGGTTACTTACTGTAGGGCTGCATAAATAAACCCATCAGTGAACTGATTTATTGTAGTTGATAATGCTTCATTTATGTGTACTTTTGGAGGCAAAATGAAACAGTTGTCCAGTGGCAGAAAGAGTAATTTCATCACTTCTTAGCTCTTAAATATGAAGTGCCTACAGTACTAAAAATTAAGAGAGTAGAGGGCTGTGTTTAGACCCTTCGACACATACCAACTTCTCTGTGAAGTCAAGGCATTGGCACCACACAAGAATTGGTTCTGGTGCGGTGCCTGAGTTGCTAGTGGTGAGGTTTCATAATCAGCTTCAGCTCCTGCTGAAAGGAACTGTTAGGCTGGCTCTGTGATCCACCTTCTGCTCTGCCCCACAGCTATTGCTCATGTTTTCTAATTGTTAGCACTGTGACAAAAGATTTTAGATCATTTGACCAGGAAGGGCCCTTCTAATTGTACACTGCACTGCTGCTATGGAAAAATCTCATCATCAGGTATTGGGCAACAGCTTTAAGTTGTCTTGACATAGATAGTGTGCAGAATACCCCAGGAAAGAATGCCCATTAGCTGTCAACAATAGCAGTAGAGTTTTGCTCTTTAATTTCCAGCACACATAAGCTTAAAAGCAACCAAAGAGATCATCCATATAAAATAAACCATTCTGGGAAAAGAAAATCAGCCTCTGCCAGGGAAGAGGATAAATAACCCCTCTGGAGATGAAGTATTCTACTTTCCCATTCAAACCAATATCCTGCGCGTTGGACAAATTCTGTCTGATGCATATTCCAAACAGACACCAGAGACAGCTGAAGAATATAGGATGTGAAGTTCCAGGACATTGGCTTCAGAAGTTCGTTCTCTTTCTGCTCCCATTCTGACCCGTTCTTCACCCTCTGTGAAGCTTGTGTTTCAGCTATGCTGATACAATCTTTTGTGGCACCATATCATAAATTAAAATGAAATACTAAGTTTGAAAAGCATTCAAAAATGGGCAAGGAAAGGGAGGGAACAATTTGACTTTTGGGCCTCTTCCTACAGGAAAGACATTGATGTGCTAGAGTGAAGAACAACAATAAAGCTGGAGAAGGATCTGGAGCACAAGTCTTTTGAGGAGCTGCCGAGGGAGCTGGGGTTGTTTAGCCTGGAGCAAAGGAAGCTCACTCTCTACAACTACTTGAAAAGCAGGTGTAATGAGGTAGATGTCAGTCTCTTCTCCCAAGTAACAAGCCATAGGTCAAAAGGAAATGGCCTCAAGTTGTGCCAGGGGAAGCTTAGACTGGATAATAGGGAAAATTTCTTCAGCAAAACGGTTGTCAAGCATTGGAACAGGCTGCCCAAGGAAATGGTTGGGTCACCATCCTTGGAGATGGTACAGACACATAGATGTGGCATGTAGAGGCATGGCTTAGTGATGGACTTGGCAGTGTAAAGTTTATGAACTCGATGTTCATAAAGGTCCTTTCCAACCTAAATGATTCTGCTGTAGCTCAGGCAGCTTCACTGATGTTGCACAAGCAAAAAAGCAACAGCTGACTGTTACAGAGGCAATGGTTCTACTGCCTTCCCTCCTGCCTGACTCCACTTGCACCATTCAACTCTTTTATAGCAGCTCAAATACTTCTAAAATTCTTTAGCATTCTTAAGCATAGAAATTGGCTTATCTTTCTAGCTTTCTGCTGAATTACCATGGTCAGTTAAGCATTTAAACAACTTAAATTGGTACAGAAGAATTTTACAAGCTCCAGAACCTGCACTGGTATGGTTTGGAGTGGAAATGCAAGTGTCCCATTGACTCTGATGAGCAGTTTTGTCAGCACACTCCATGCTGTGATATTATGCCTGAAGTTTGTGGTGTGACTCCAAGTAACTGGACCAGAACAAGGGAGAAAAGCAAGTGGCACAGCACAGAGACTGAAAGAGACATCTGTGATACAGAGTGCGAGGAAGGCAGAAACAACCACTTACAGTGGCTCTGCTCTCAAAGTCAAATGGCACAAGTGGTACTACTACACCAAGAATCCTTTCATCCAAAATGCCCCAGTGATTTCCCTCCTGTCAGCTGTATTCCATTACCATTCCTGCTACTGAATTTCGGTCAGTCAGAAGAGCTCATATTTTGCATTCCAAGCAAACAGCCTGCACTGAGCAAGACACCTGAGCTTATTTAACTGCTTCTGCAGTGTTCATTGACCACAGGCAGTCAGCGGTGGTAAATAGCAGCTGCTTCATAATTGTTTAGAATGCCCTGAAGCATATGAATATAGAGAAGAAATGTTGAGTTATAAAAAAATAAGAAAGAAAAAAAGCTGCTACTTTTCAGATGATTTTTTTTCCCCAGGAGCTACAATATTCTGAAGAAAATACTTAAAACAAGGTAAGATTCTTAAAAACAAAAGTTAGGCAAATAATAATGCTAAAAGCCATTTGCAAAACGTGGCTAAAATCACTCTACTGTGATACCAAAACGTTCCTTCTCAACAGGACTGAATCCAACATCATGCATTTTGCCAAATTCTGAAGTAATTAAATAAGCCATCATACACTTGGCAGTAACAGAATCCCTGTATGGTTCATTCAGCTAGTTCATGAAGTATACTGGGGACAGGCTTTAAAATCCAGCACTGTGCATCTCAGCATCTCCCAGCACCACCCTGTATTTCATCAGGAAATACTGAATCTGCTGAAATAAACAGCCAGAACTTCTATCACTTTAGCAGCTCAGGCAGTGATAGAGCTGACTCCACAGATTCAGGCCTTCAATACCAACAGATTCCTTCTTTAGGCCCCAGTCCACAAGCAACACAAGCCCTGCTTTACTGAGGCAGCAGTGGGATTACTATGTAATTTAATTCATTATGTACTTAGGCATGTGTAAGCTCAACAACTGGCAGGTAACTCTGAATGCTGGTAGTTGTTTTCAGGTGCTTTCCTTTCTGTATTCTGATTAGAAACATAAGGAGCCATACAGTCTGTATAACTAAGCCAAGCTATACATGTTTGATGGGTAGCCTGGGTATGTGTCACATGGTCTCATGTTGGGAGAGTACAGTATATTTATGATATATATCTATACGCACTGCAAGGCATGGAAGAAAGCCAGAAACTAGTTTGGAAATTAGAATGTGGGACAGTCGATCTTTGATTTGTCCTTCTCTTTAATCATATGGAGTAAAAACATTTGAAGTTGCCATTTGTTCCCTCACCAAGAAACATTTAAGGAGAAAGGAAAGAACAAGCAGCAAAAAAGCCAACCACTTCTCATTCTTGCTTTTCCTTCTTGAGGTATAAATGACTGTACCTTAACTTCACAATGTATCAAATATCTCTTCAGGTGACCCAGCTGGAGGAGGTATGATGGTTTTACCTTACCAGTCACAGCCTTGACAACACAATGAATCCATAAATTGCAACAAACTTTTGTACAACAAAACTCCTGCAGCCCTGCAATACAACAGTCTGCAGAAGAGGCTCGCAGTTAACCATCAGGAGAAACACACTTAAAGTTTCCCATCTTTCTGCCCAACAGTTTCTCCTCTAGCCTTGGAAAATTTGAACAAGTACGCACAGCTTACTAGTTCTCATTCTATCTACATCCTGTTCTCCAAAAGACATGTTGACAGGAAGATTCAGTCATACTAGTAAACTGGAACACTTTCTTCTCAGTAGAGGCCTGCACTGGTTTGATGTTCCTTTTTATGTCTGGATTTTGAAATCAGTATAAAAAAATGTATTAGAGGTGTGGAGAGAGACCACTGTTTCGTTTTTTCTTCACTGACCACTCTAAGTGAGGATCAGTGCAGAACACAGAGGAATGTTCCAAAAGCCAGTAAGTGAAAAAAAACCCCTCTAAAGTTAACATTGGACTCTCTATCTCCACTCCTTCTCCTGTCCAAGCTAAGTGAAAAACCCAACATTTTGCTCAAAGTCAGGTCAGAACAGTGGATGAAATATCTCATCATCACTTCTATGTAATGTGCTCTTTTGAAACTGTTTCAACATGGTGTTTTCCCGCTCACTCAAATAAAAGCATCTCCAAAGGCTCAAGACCGGATGGGACTCAGGCAGACAGATATTCATCCACAACAGCTTAGAAATCCAATAGTCAATCAAAAATCTTTTTTTGAATGAGTTACTGTTCCCCAGTGTTTTCAACCAGCTTCAAGAAATACAGTGGAACCTCCCCGTTTTGCACTTATGACTGGGAGATCAAGTGTACACCGTTCCACTGTGATCAGTTTGCAACTTCCAAGTGCTAAGAGTTAAGCCAAGATGATGCATATCAACATGTGTTCTGTTCACATCACTCGAGTGTTGCTTAGTTTTCTATGCTGTAAGTGTACTTATATTTAATGGAAAGTAAGTCAAAACGAGGTAGCACTGCCACTGTCTTTGCTGGAATGTGGACAGATCCTGGCCTCATTTTCAACGGTGGCTTAGTAAGATTCTACTGTAATCTACACAAAAGGTATAAAACATGAACCTTTTCCAGAATAAGGCCACTAATTTTGCCATTGGCAATAGGCAGTGAGAAACAGCAGTTAAAAAAACCTCACTTGGTTATAGAGGTGTTTCTGAGGCAATAAACTGTGGGGAGAAGTATAAACCCATTGTCCTTTCATCCCTCCTCTTTGTTTTCCAGTATAAGTATATCTGCTTCCTGTATGTACTATTATGTGAGGAGACATGTCAGTCTATTTTCTTAGCTGGGAGTCTAAGCAAGTCCATGCTACATTTAAAGATGGGGACAGCACTGTAAAACAGTAGGATTACAAGCTTCCCATGAGTCATGGTCATGACAGTCTGGTGTCCAGATGCCCAAATTCGATACCAGCGCCCATAAAAAGGATCTGAGATGGCTGGGCACAACATGTTGTTCAAATTCACTTCTGTAACCTGAGAAAGTGACAACAAATTTAGGAATTAACACTATTGTTGTGTTGCACCAATTCAGACACCTAACATGGTAATTTTGCAATTACCATCATAATCAAAACTGTTTAGGTGATGCTCCTTTGTTCAACACCAACAGGGCAGCTTTCAGAAGGAAAGCAGATCCAAATTCAGTTGTTCATTTAATAGATGGATTTATGCAGGTACATAATCAATTTATGAACTATTGTAACTGATAGTTGTGATATATGATACAAATGCTTATTAGAACATGCAATTAAAAACTTGCATGCAAGCAGACTTATCCATATATAAACTAGCCATAAGCTTTGAATGTACTTGCAAACTATCCATTTATTAATCTTTCTTTACTTACCAAGCCCAGAATCTGCAAGATGCTAAAATGATATACAAACATAAACCCCGTGGATAAAAGAGCCCACCAGAAATTGCAGAGTGGTTCTGGAGTGTAGATACCTTGAAAAGAAAGGAATACATTAGTGTTCAGCTGAATTGCTGTGTCCATTAAACACTCATGAATAATCCTCTCTCTTCTGCTCTGTAGATGTTAGGGCATCTGGCTATAGCTGATAACCTACTCAATTCCATCTTAGCAACAATATTTGAGAGCCTCATTTCTTACCTGGAGCATTCCCAACAGTGTCTTCCCTCCTTGTGGTCCAGCAATAAAATATACAATATATTATCTTGTTCAGCTCGCCTATTTTTCACCAACACCAGTGATTTTTACCTTATGTTTCCTTCTAATACTGAAGTACTAAATTACTTCAACGCAATGGTATACAGTGAGTCTTGAAAAATCAGGCTGTGCATACTTAAACACCTGTATCGCATGGGGGCTATGAGTTCAGCACGCAGAGCACAGCACTGTATTAGAGCACAGCCTAATTGCCATTTCCTAATTTGATGGTTGTTTGTAGCAGTTACTAGAAAGTAACTTGGACCAATCATGTCTAGAACAGAAAAACTGTACAGAGTAGTCAATCCATAATGACAGCCTGTGCTTTTAACTGAAAACTGCTTTGGAGACATTTTGAGACACACACAAGAAACAATCTTATCATCAGGAGATATCACAGATGCTGTAAAACGAAGTAGCAGATATCACATTATTCCGGGGTTCATAGACTCATAGAATAGAATCATAGAATAGTTCGGGTTGGAAAGGACCTTAAGATNTTTGAGACACACACAAGAAACAATCTTATCATCAGGAGATATCACAGATGCTGTAAAACGAAGTAGCAGATATCACATTATTCCGGGGTTCATAGACTCATAGAATAGAATCATAGAATAGTTAGGGTTGGAAAGGACCTTAAGATCATCCAGTTCCAACTCCCCCGCCATGGCCAGGGACACCTCACACTAAACCATGCCACCCAAGGCTTCGTCCAACCTGGCCTCGAACACTGCCAGGGATGGAGCACTCACAACCTCCCTGGCCAACCCATTCCAGTGCCTCACCAACCTAACAGGAAAGAATTTCTTCCTTAGATCCAATCTAAACCTCTCCTGTGTAAGTTTGAACCCATTACCCCTTGTCCTGTCACTACAGTCCCTAAGAAGAGTCCCTCCCCAGCATTCCTATAGGCCCCCTTCAGATGTCTCTCTCCTCCTGAAACTAGGTTTTGTCAACTTCCTGACAAGAAGCAATGTGACGTGATGTAGAAAGTACCAAGGAAATCAGATGCAATAAAAGTACCCCTTAGCTACAAGACTATTTTTGGAATTAGATATTCAAACATCATAAAGTGAACACAAAACCAGTTTACAGAGCCCTCAAGACTCACATTAGTAGGCATGAAAATGTCAGTGTAAGATACGAGGAAGAAACATTTTCCTTACAACTTTCATAAGCTAGAGACACAAAAGATGCCCAATGTCATGCTGCTCACCTGCTATAACAAGTTGCAGAGTTTCAGACAGTTATAAAAATACACTGGCAATTCTTATCTGTCTTTGCTCTATGATCCATTAGATACCACCAAATGTAGGAACATGCATCCAGGACTCAAAAGATAGCTTACAGCACAGAGTGCAATATCCATATCAGCCTTTGCGAGCTGGCACATGCTGTAATTACCAGGAAGTAATTACAGACTTCAGCATATATTGTACAATGCTACTGAGAGCTCAAGTAACTATACATGTGTATTTACCTATGACAAAACTCACCAGAGTAAAGCTAGTATGAGTATTCCTACACATGTATCATATGTAGATAAAGGCATGTAAGCGCTGTTATTTGCTTTGCCACACCACCATAGGATGTTGCATACTGTCTCAGGTTTAAAACCTCTGGAGATGCTTTTTCAATCCCTATTGCCCTTTTACAGTTCTTTTCTGCATAGCTTTCCTCCATCATGCCATTGCAGATTGATTTTGTAATGGCTACCTGAAATAATTTAATTTAAATATCACTTTATTATCCAAAAACTGTACATCTATTCATTGTCCACTCTCAGTAACACAACTTCCCAATTGCTAGTACGGAGTTGATTGGACATCTGCACCCCATGTATCACTCTTTGACTTTAATGAGCAACAGTATTAGTGTAATTACCTAAGAAACAACTGCACACCATGCTTTAGTAAGCCAGCTGTGATATGGTGCAACCATGATAAATATGAGCAGAGAAGCTACTCTGAAAACATAAGGCAGCTTATAAGATTCCTTATCCACTGGGAAGGTGAAGGTCAGAAATGTCTCAAGTATAAGCAAAACCCAATGGTAAAAGCGAGCTCTACATGACTAATTCAAAGTGGAATGCTCTACAGCTAAAGGAAAAATTCACAACAGTGTAGTTCTTCAAACACACTCAGGAGGCATGAGCTAAGAGCTGGTATCCTATTTGGAGACTGCTTTTTAACAGCAATGATATTCATTAAACTCTACTGCCTGAAAGCATCAGATACATGACACCACCTTAAATATGGTTTTTCATTACAGAGAGCAAGAGAGGAAGCAATCAGCCCTAGTGTCAGAGTTCAGGAGACCATGGCTCTATTTTTGGCTGAACCAACTTTATGTGACCTGGTCAAACTATACAGAAATGCTTTGTGCTCAGCTGTGAAGAAAGCAGTTTGACTTGCAAAGCTTTTTCCTATTGTCTTTGCAGTTTTAGGTACGTGTTTAACATAGATGTAAAACATAAGATAAAATTCAAATAAGATACCTGAAACAGCTGCCAGGAACTGGCAGAGTAGTGCTACACCAAACAAGGCTTCACGTGAACTTGCCTGGTTACAGTGCAGGTAGTATATAGACACTAAAATAGACCAGTGAACCCAGCTATGAGACAAGACTGGAGGGACAAAGCAGTCCCTTGAACAGTGAGGAAATTGCACGAGGGGACAAAACAGATCAGTGACATAATTTGGCTTTGAACTCAAGCTTCTCATGTCCAGCTTCAATCTCATCAGGGAATTGTACTCGGAAGTCCCTTAGGAAAGCTGTTCAGGTTCCTGCAGCACAGAATTCACTCTGCTACATCCTGTCCCTTGCAAAACTCACACAAATCCATTAGCAGCTCTCGCCCTCTACAGACCTTGATTTCACTTTGTAATAGAAAAAGCTCTCCTTGCTAGACTTCACAACCCTGAAAGTAACAGCGTGGTTTTCAGCAGTATCATTATTGGGACGTCAAGGGACGAAAAGGAAACAATGACCTCTACACAGAAACACTTCAGAGTGCTCTGCATTTCCAAGTGTGCTTTGGGAAACTCATTTTAAATTCATACCTGGGATATTTTTTTGTACATTTATCAGCAGAAAAATAGTGACTATAGATTTTATTACTCTACGGTGCGGCTATTCAGCAGATGCCTGTTCAAGGGAGCAGTGTGGTGGTACACTGCAGTGTACTGTAGCACACAGTCTGTGAACAGAAACATGCAAACAGGAAAACTCAGACCCAGCCGAGTGGATGCTTGAATGGTCTGTGCTGGCTTTGGCAAAAGCTATTTGCTGTTTACATAGGAAACCAATTTCCATAGGTAGAAGTGAGTTTCACTGCTCTGTTCACTAAGGATCCCATGCAATTCCTTCTGTGCTAAGCACTCTTCAAAACTTAATCCAACTACCAGTCTGGCACTTATCTAGACAAATCCTCATGCCCCAGACAACTGAGACAGTTCCCAAACCAGGGTCACCCAAGTAGGCTGTATTTTTGCTCTTGTGTTGAAATAGCATGGCAGTAGTTATTGCAATTTAAACTTCATCCTTTCAATAGCATTGCTAGGAAGGATTTCAGATAGTTTGAAGGGTTTGGGGTTCATCATCTGCTCCTGCAACAAGAATCTGTTGACCTTGAACATGGCAAGTTAATTTGGAAGTGGAAGCATGCTTTAGAATTCTCGGCATCAACAAAGAGACTCAATTTCTCTTGCATTGCTTTGCCCAATGCCTTGTGTTAGTTCCAGTGTTCTTATGAACTATTATTTTTACTTGAAGTTCTCAAAATACAGGCTTGTAAAAACCTGAACACACTTTAATAGAAAACAATGCTCCTTTTGTATCTTTATGAAAGCTGTTGCAGGCAAATGTTACTCCCCTGTTTGAGTTAGAGCATTGGAACCTAAATGTAGTACAATTTTTTAATTGAGTAGGGGACTGAAATAATCTGTCTCCTACTTACTGCCTTGCTTTCATTCCCACTACACTTGATAGAGCTTTTCCAGCTTTCCAGCCCAATACACCCTCAAAGCAACTGTTACCAATCCTTCATCTTCAAGCTCATAAAAATGTGAAGGCAAATTTATTTCCATTTTAGTTCCCTTGATCAAAGGGTTAATTTAATTCTAATAGTGAAGCCTATTGAACTAGCTGAGACAAAACTTCCTTTCCAGGGGAAAACAGGAAAAGCGTTCTCAAGAGGGTGAGCCTGAAACCCACTGTTTCCCTACAGCTGCTCTGAATCTGTGTAGATATCAAAGCACTACCTTATGCCAGGAGATTTCCATTTCCCTCAATGCCAGCTATTCTCATCAGGATCAGCTCAGACAGAGGTCTTACATTCCCTGCTCCTCTCAGGACATATTCTTTATATTCCATAAGGCAGCAGCAGTCCTCCCTCTTCCTTCATATAGTGGTAATTCTTCCATATACCAGTACATACCTTTCTAAACTTCTCTATCTCTGAGAACTGACCCTGGGCCCACTCAGAGAATGCCACATTAATTTCCTTATTTACTTTTAACAGGCCCCCACCATTTCAAAGGAAGGGTCACATCATAGAGATATATATCCCCTCTTCCTCTTCTCCAGCTCTCTTCAATCAGCAAACAAGATTATCCTGAAATGATCAAGCTACAAGAGAGACTGCAGCATTAGCCTGCAGTCAGAGCAACAGCACACAGCTCCAGCTGCTGAACACAACAGCTTCCCTGCTGCTCAATGTGCCACAGTCCAAGCACAGCCGGGCAGTGAACCAGGCATTTACATCCAATACATGGGATTCAGGAGGTAAAGCTGGAAATAATAACATGGAAGCTGCCAGCAAGAGAGTAGGAAAATAATACACAAGAGTTGACAGGTCTCCAGGAGTTTCAGTGAAAGAGCTTTACTTTACATTGTCAAGTATTTCACTGAGGATGGAGATAAGCTAAAGTCCTAGCTATATTCAAGGACATAGTGATTTTTTCCTGCATTATGACTAAGGTATGTAATAAAGTCAGCTTTATAACTCCATTTAAAAGCTAAGAAAAAGTATAGCTAAATACAGTCAACTGTCAAAAAGCGAGGAAGTGGCTGAGAAAGAACACAACAGCTTGAAATATCTTTAAATGTAGTAAGCCCCTCACCCCTTGCCAGCGAGTTCTGGAAGCCAATAGAAAGCACAAGTTTAGATCCCCAAATGCTTCACTTTGCACTTTCCTAGTTTACAGCCACAGGAAACATGATCCTTTCGACTCTACTTGGTATCTATGTTCTACATCTTACAACTTAGCCCAGCTTCTCAATAGGTGAGAAACACTGCAGTGCCCTTAGGAAAGCTGGAAAGCTCCTTCTGTCCATCTGCTGACGTGTGACAGAGGCATTCTCCATGAGTGGGGGGAGAGAAATAATCAACTTCTACTGACTTTCTGACAGTGCCATAGGACTTCATCTCTAATGATGCCATTGTTGAAGATACTTGGATCAAAAAAAGGAAAGGGCTTTATGTCTGGAATCAAAGAGACAGTTTCTTTATTGCTCATCAGGATATGGCTGAAAATTCCAACTGTACCCCCAGCAAACAACTCACCTACTTGATCATTTAGGGTGCACAGCTGCACAACAGTCATTCAGGTTTAAAATACATGGGGTTAGACCATAGGACTGTCCAGAATTTGCAATGCCACTGCTGTCAGTTTTGGCTCCAAAAGAAGACTTTACCCACCAACCGAATCGATTTTACTATCACCACAGTGTGGACACCCTGCATTTGAATTGTGACTGCTGAGAACTTGCATAGCCACCTCGACAGTGGGTGCTGGAGACTCTCTCCCCCTGCAGGCTAAAGTGCAAGAGCCACACAACCACTCCAACACCAAGCCAAAGGCCTCCGATTAAACATACCCGATATCCTGGAACTTCAGGTAGAGGTTCATACATCAGATAGCTTCCTGAAGCAACAAAATCCTAAACCACCTCAACACTAACATCCTTTTCTGCTAGTTATCAATAAGTTATTCATCCAGTTAACTAATGCTGAGAATCTCAAAACACGAGAAAGATTCTCTTTTGATCTCACAGTGCTAGGGAGCTGCTATAAATTAACTCTTATTTCAAACTATTGTGGCATGATACCATTTGCTTACAGCACTCAGGAAAGAAAACTCCCACTCTGATCAAATGTCAATACGGTTTGGAGCTCTGAAATGAGGTGCATACCTAATCCTGTCAAATCCATCTGAAAATCTGACCAAACTAGCTTAAGGACCAAGACAGGCAAGAGCTGCGAGTCCTTAAAGCTGATGCAGTGCAAGCTAGATTTTAATTATTTTTTCATTATGTTAAGAATATACAGTTAGAAAAACCAAGTTACCCTGAACACCAATGAAGGTCTCTAATGCCTTGATCTTAAAAGGTCAGATTAACGCACTGTTGCAATATTCATGGCAGTTACAAGAGACATTACGCATGCTCAGCTGTCATCTCCTTAAGCCTTTATCCCAGGACCATAAAGTATAACTATCTGAGCACACTCGTATGCCTCAGAAGACCAGCTTAGGTGTAGATAAAAGCGATTTGAGGAGTTTTTCAATGAAGGGGTTGGTTCCATGATCTAAATTTTCTCTGCTGTGGTTCCTGTCTTCCTCCTTGCACCTTGACAACTCACTCATTGCACCTCCCTCCTGCCAATCCTAGCAGTCATCTGATGCAACAGTAAATCAATCCTGAAGTGACAAGGCATTCATACTGTTTTGACAGGGAAGCTAGGGCCTCACCTCCAAAGGACAAAAGAGAACAGGAATCACACAGAATCACTAGGTTGGAAGGGACCTCTAAGATCATCAAGTCCTATTCAGCTATTTCAGGAATGCTGTGTCCTGCCCAGGCACATACTGTAATTTTTGGTAGGGTTCACAGGTGATACAAGGTGAGATGCATTCAGCAAAGAAGTTGCCAATTGCAGATGTAAGAGCTGCCTTCAGTTAGGAATCTTCTATGCTGGCCTATTATGTCTACACTACATCTGTTTTGCATGACAGCTTCACTGCAGCCAAGAAAGATCTGAGCCATAGTGCATAAGCACTTACTTGTCTAGCCTGGCATGCATATGCATTTGTACACTTGGACAGAAAAATGTGTTAGAAAGGAAAACACAGGAATCTGTATTCACTCAGTACAGAGGGGAAGGCAGGAGAAGAGGAAGAGAGAGAAAGGTCTTAATCCCGAAGAGGGAATATATCCTTGAGCTTCAGTGAGTTCACTGCAACACTGTAGCCTGAGTTCTGAACATCTCTCTCATCAATTTGATCTTGAGCATGGTAAAGCCCCTGCGCCTACATGGTGGGGGGACATAAAGATGCTGCTGCCAGTGTAACATGACCAGTCTTCACCACTGTAATGAACAGCAGGAAGAGAAAGCAAATGAATGATTACAGCCCTTGCTTACTGTCACCCAGTTTCCTTTCAAAAGGAACCCCCTCAACAGGTAATTGATGTGTGTGCATGACCAGTATGATGCCTGAGCAGCATGTCAACAAACTTGGACAGGCAGCTCTGTGTAGAATAAGCCCCGAACCAGCTCTGCTTCAGGTGTTCTGCTCAACCTGCCTTTGAGAAAAGTCTGAGCTTCTACTAAGGCCGTCAGTAAAATTGACAGATTCCCAATAAAACTGGGTTGGTATATACTTCCATATGTAATCCATTCATTTGAATGTTTTCAATTTTACTACTCTTCAATTAATTCTCTCAATCATAATCCATAGACTCACTGATAGACATTTCTATCTTAAATCCAGAAATAAAGCTGCATGCCAAGCAATGTCAGTGATGAAAAAGCAATTTCCACAACATATAATTACAATATAAGGTATGATCTACTCGGAAAGTACTTTAAACAAAGGTGCTAGTGAAATGACAGAGTAACAAATGCTTTTAAACTGAGTAATTTTTTTCATGAACTAGGCCTTCCTGTTGCGCTAGCCATAACTCCTACACGAGTCCATGGGTGCTTTGCTAAGGAGGTATTACAGTCAGTCAGGTGATGAGCCCCAACTGCATAAGCAACGGAACTGTTATTAGTCACACAGCCTTAGGCAGTATCAACTGATGCTAAAGTTCTACAAATGTCACTGCTATCAGGTCAACATTAGATGGCAGCAAATACCTGTAAATTAATAAAGGGCAAACATATAGGAAACTGCACTAGGGGACAACTGTGCAACACAAAGCTCTCCAAATGCAGATACAGCCCTATCAGCCCCAGGAAACAGGTATCTGAGAACCCAGAGAACCTTTACCTCAAAACTAACAAGAAACTAAACCAACCCAACAATGGTCAGAGGAATACTTCAAGTGACATCCAAGGCCAAACCTTAAAGCAATAAAAAAAACCAACCTCAAAACCAAACATGGCTTAAAATGATGTTATAGAGGCAGTTCAAGGCCATCAAAAGAAGTAATTTAGCAACATCACAAGAGAGTGGTTTGTCATTACCTACAGTGTATTACATGGCTCTTTACACCTCACCCCTCTCTCTACCGAGTCTGTGTAACTTCAACAACTACCCAGTGCTTCTGCATTATTGGCCAGAATTTTAAGATCTCAAAGACATATTCAAATTAAATTTGCATGGCACATTACTCCGGTAAGAGGAAGAAACAGAATCTTTTGAAGTATTACACTTCACATTCTCCTTTGGACCATTTTTATTTGGTTTCTCTCAGCAGTGAAAAACAAAAAGGTTACAAACCTATAGTGCAGTAAGTATGAAGCACTGTAAGTAATTGCTGCTATAAAATACAGCAGATTCACCAGGATGGAAGAGGCTGACTCTGCTTGTCCTGAGCATTTGCTAACTTGTCTCCCATTCTTTGATGTCACAGCCTCGGGGTTTTCATTGAAGACCACTGAGCATCTGGACCACAAACTATCATCTTTTCTTTCCCGGATGAAACAACTTAGCTCTGCTGGAAAAGGCAGCTGGAGGCATGTCAACGCTAGAGGGGGGCAGAGCATCGCACCAGATCTACACATCCTGCATTCCCTTCTAAGGAGCCGCATTCCCTTCTAAGGAGCCACAATTAGAAAAATCACTGGCCAGTGGAACAGTTTGGGATTCCCAGACTTTCTGAACTATTATGGTATAAGTGAATGCAAGACAGTAATCTTATCAGAAGAGACAAGAGGCAAGCTAGTTCATTTCATTACTATGTGTCACTACATTTCCTTAGAGCTGCAGAATGCCAGGACTTTCTCTCACTAGCCAACTAATGTTTACATGGGGATATAATAACACCTTTTTTCCAGCTCATTTGAAGTCGCAGTACTTCTAGATGCATCTAAGAAGGCAAAAGCCTTAAAAATACACTCCAACACCAACTTAAGAATGTTGCAAAATGGCAGAGATGCTACTCAGGAAGAGAGTGCACATTATGCCAATACATTCTTGATATTCCTTTGGGCAAAAGACCTTTTTTAATTCTCCTTTCACTGCCGGACAAAAGTGTTTGCTACCTCAGTTGCAACTGCAGCTTGACATGGAAACTATGACTTAACAACACAGAGAAAACTGGTAAAATATGAGTAAGAGTAAAGCCTGTGGTAATCATTCAGCACAGCTTTTTCACTGTATGGGACCAATTCAATACGTATAGAGTAAATTGCCAACCTACCTCCTTTCCGCAGCAGATAGATGGGCACAACATAAAGCATCACATGCTGGATGTAATAAATTTCCATTTCAAATGGAAGCTGTGGAATAAGGAAAACATTGGTAAACGTTTTTCATCACTGACACCTGAGTTTCGAGGAACCATTCTCCTCATGACCCATGAAAAACCCTTCCATTATTTCATCACCTATGTATATTAACATTCATTGCCAGTGCTTTGAAAGTGCAGCTAAGAGGCATTCCCTTTGGCACAAATGCAGCACTTCAAGCAGACAATTCTCAAAATCAGCTAGAAGCACAGCAAAGAAGGAACAAAACAAAACTGCTCTTTTCCCTTAATTATTAATGACCATTAACAATGCAAAACCCACAATAATCAAACCAGGAACCATACACACCCCATATAATAGTAGCCTATTTAGAAATAAAAGATAATTGCTGCCTTCTGGGTAGTAAAATTCTATTTATAGCATTCTATAAATGAGGTCTTTTATATATAAAAGTATATAAATAAATATATACTTAAGTAATTGCTGTGGAGACCTGTGCAAAAATCAAAAGGCCTGATTTTTAGCAACCCGCATGTATGTGTGAAACTTGTAAGCTCCACAAAACATAAACTAATCAGTCTTTTACTGGTTGTAAAGAGAAGCTGCGGAAAGATGCATATAAACAAGTTACCAGTTCATATTAAATCAGGTATTTCTCCCATGCTGACAACTTTTGGGAAGTCACAATTCATGTTACTTCTCAGGGAAGTCAGACAGACTGTGCTAAAAATAAGCTGAACCACAACCCTGAGTTTAATTTGAACCCTTTAATCTAGACCCAACTGATTCCAGCTTTTTCTCAGTTAGAAAAGGTGATGTGCTGTATTTGAAAGCTATTCCCATCTGTAAGTGCCTTTGCCTGTATCTATTTGTTAAACTAAAGCAACACATTTGAATCCGAAGAGTAGTAGAAAAGATCCCAACTCAAAATCCAGAATTCAGCTTCTTGCTGCAGCTCACTTACAGATATGAAAAGACTTTGCCATTATTTTTCAGAAGTGAAAACTGGACAACACCACCGCACACATGTGAAATCTTGCAGGAGTAACACAAAGCCCTGAGTCTTGGTTCAAACACAGCCTTATTCTATCATTCCACAGAGAATCCAGACACAAGTCCTACCAATAACAGTAGTCAATAAACTGCTGGTAACTAATACAGTGATCTTTGAAATGCAACAATAATTCTTATATCTTATTTTGAATGCCAAGGGTGCTAAACCCAACAGGTGGATTCTGCTAGTCCTGGCATCCCCAGATGCACAGTATCCCTGTCTGGATTACAACCTCCAAGATGTTCAGCCAGCATTTGGGGGACTAAGCAAAAAAGAGAAAAAAAAAACAACAACAAAAACACCCCCACCCCCAACTTTCATAAAATCTATTGGGTTATTTTATTCCAAGAATTCTGTATCAAAACATAAAACCAAGCAAGGTCATAGTATGCAAAAGCAAGAACTTCACACAAGCTGCGAGGTTTCCTGAATCTGAATCTCTTCCTCTGTCCCTTATTGCAAGACACAGAGAGCAAAGTCAGGGAATCCAAATTATCTGGGAAGAGGCTAAAGCGGGCAGCTTTCCTAGCTGGAGAAAGAGCTGTACTTCTTCCAGTTGTAACTGACACACTTCAGAAACAATAGCTCCCGATATAAACAGCACAACGTGAGGCACCCACTCCTGCCGAGGAGCATTCTCTATCTATGGTTTCATAAGGGCTTTTACACTCGCTGAGTTGTGAGCATCAGTTAACACAAACACTATGCTCAGGACACTTCTGAGAACAGAGTAGCAGTTGTTCTGCTGCAGTAGTGTTGACAATATTTATTTTTTTCCTATAAAACAAAACATCTTTTTTTACTATAAAAGATTGCTTGTTCTGAAGCCTGACCAACCAGAAAGTGCATTTGCTAGTATAAAGCTACAGAGGCACAATTTCTGTACGACCAAGCATCCAAGTTGTACAGCCAGGCTACAACAAACACAAAAAGAACAAACACAAAAGATGAACTAGAAAGTTGTTCTGTGCAACCGACTCACCCAGCTCTAAAGGTCTTAGCTATAAATTGTTTCAGCAATAAGGGACTCACAGACAGCAGATATGCAAAGAGAAACTGCAAGTAGTGACAAGGCAGAAGGGATCACTCACAGCAGTCTAGGATTTAAAGAACCTCTTTGTGCAAACAAGCACTTCAGTAAGTGGTGAAGTCTGAGAAATTAAAAACTCAAAGCAACACTTACAGAACAAAGTAAGCCCCTCTACCAATATTGACCGTAGGCACCCATGAAGGCCACACGTATTTAAATCCAGACTCCAACAATCTCCAAAGTAGACCCTCTTCACAGGCCCCAAGAGGCTTGTCCTCTCCTGTCAGGTGCCCCTGTAGAAACCCAGCAGCCTCTCCAAAGAGCAGTATTCCCCCTGTAACCTGCCAGTGATGTTTGTGATTCAGTTCTTCAGCCTCACCCACAGAGCTTCAGAATGACTGAATATTTGTTAGCAAGACTTCTAATCTAAACTGTCTATTAAACATATTAAAGGCCCCAGGATTCCAACCCAAATTTTTACAAGTTTTAAGAGGTTTTTTTTCTTTATGTGCTAGTTTGGCTGGGATAGAGTTAATTTCCTTCACAGTAGCTGGTATGGGACAATGGTTTGGGTTTGTGCTGAAAACAGTGCTGGTAACACAGGGATGTTTTAGTTAGTGCTGAGCAGCACTTACAGTCAAGGCCTTTTCTGCTCCTTACCACAGCAAGGCAGCTGAGGTTGCACAAGGAGATAGGAAGGGATAGAGCCGGGACAGCTAGCCCCAACTCACCCAAGGGGTATTCCAGTGGCATTGTGCTCAGCACATAAAGCTGGAGGAAGAAGAAAAGGGGTATGTTCAGAGTGATGGTATTTGTCCTCCCAAGTCACCATTAGGTGTGATGGAGCCCTATTTCCTGGGGAGAGCCTGATCATGGGAAGCAGTGTATTAATCCCTTGTTTTCACTTTGCCTGTGAATGCACAGCTTTTGCTTTACCTATTAAACTGTCTTTATCTTATCAGCCCATGAGTTTTGTCACGTTTACCCTTTCACTTCTCTCCCTCACCCCACTGTGGGAAGCAAGCAGCTGTGTGATGCTGAGCTGCAGCTGGAGTTAAACCAGGACATGAGGCCTGTCGCTACAGAGGATGATGCTCAGAGAAAAATCAGGAAAAGGCTTTGTTCAGTGCACTCTCAACTAAATGCACTTGTTCTGACTTTCATCAGTGTTCTGAGTATTTGACTAGCACTATATTTGATGTTTATTGCCTCATAAAATGGCACTACTGTCTTCTAGTCACTCAGTTTCGTTACGCAAACTAGCTCACATTAATGACACAATGGACACAATCAAGCATTTGTAAGGTCAAGTCCAAAAGAGGTAGATAATAACAATTTCAGAAATAGTATTTTCCCAGTTCCTCTAGGGAGAATATTAGGACTTCCTATGAGCACCAACAGAAAGTAGATTTACAATTATCAAATATAGTGTGAGTCTAGCCTCCACTTCCACACCCATGCCATTTTAATGCACATAGCACTGATACTGCCTAAAGCTGCAGAAACCTTCCCTGACTTGAGTACCTATCAGCAACCAAAGCACAATCTCTCAACATCTGCCAATGTGCAACTGTTTGTTATTTCCTTGTATCAGTTAGATGAAGCCAGTGTTGATGTCACATACTGCGCTGCTACCGTAACCCATTCCATGTTGCTATGTAAGCACAGGCATTTCAGATGGACTATTCAGTACAGTGAATTACTTGTACCTTAACTACCGACCTTAACGGGCAACAACAATACAGTAGGCAACGGTCATAAGCACTACAGGGTGCACTGAAGTACTGCTCAGAGTATGATTTGTTCCTAAACCAGATTTAGAATGCATACCTCTCAAGCCAAATAGTTCTAATAATAGAATATAGCAGCTTCTGGAAACATTAAAACTGCACCATTGCAGCTGTGTGAGCAAAGCCCAACACCTCTGGGACATGTCCTGTTTTTTTACTTCATCTATATCAACATTTTCAGGACAGCAGCTTCCAAAACAACCCTGCTTTTAAGCCAGCAGAAAGAGTTCCCTTTAAAATTTGATTAACACAGTACGAAAGTTCAACAAGACCAATTATTCTCCAAACATTTGGAGTCTTTGTGGCAGTTAATAAATTTATTTGCATAGCAAGTTTATCAGGACCTATACCATATTCTATATAATATAAATACAGAGTAGCAAGAGATCTTTCCACCCCTGTATATCCTCTTACACCTTTCTTGGCTCCCACTTGGGAACCTAGCAATCCAGTTCCCTTAACATCACCTTCTCTATTTACTTAAGGGTCATAAAAGATTACCCTATTTTCCATGCGAACTGCTAGTGTTGACAAGAATGATTTACATCACGAGAAAGGAATGAAATTGTGAGTGAAAATTAAAATACCCTTTTTTTTTTTGCTGAAAGAAAGACATTAACTAAGAAACAAACTGCTTTGTTTGTACCCAGTGACTATTCCGATGTACAAAGTTTAACATCATCAGCACATGGTAAGTAATGCAGCAAATAACTGGAATATTTACTTGCCAATTAAATACAAGTGGGTGCATCTGTTGCTCAAGGCTGTGAATTGCTGGTACTTCAACATCATGCCAGGGCAGGAAAATATTTCCTTGGAAAGAAGAGGATAGACTGACCTCATCTTTCAGGCTACATTTTTCATTGAATACTCTCCCATGTGCCCATTAGTCCAACAAGGTTTTTAAGGAGTAGAGCTTCACTAAAAGGTTCAAACAACAGAAGGTAGAAACCTTCTGGTCTAGTCTCGATGAATACCTCAACTCTTCCTTTCCATTGGCAACTGACTAATATTTAGGAATAGTTTTGAAATGATTGAGGTTCTAAAAAATTTCACCAGATACAAGAAAATGAAGAGGTATGCTAAAAGCTACCAGAAATTTCCTTTCCAAGATAATCTAGCATTGAATTATAAAGTAATACTTACAATGCATTAAGTGATTGGTAGCAAAAATACATGACACTAAGACTGTGCCACAAAATGTTGTAAGAGGTGTTCTGGGAATGACTCTGACTAGTTTAACACTTAGAACCAAGATCCTGACAGCCACTAGTTCCGTAACAAACATCCATTAGCTGGTGAATTAATGATTATTTTTCATTCTGTATCTTCTGTCTCTTGTCCCTTCCAGATTATTGATATGTACAAATAAAACAGCACATTTCCTTGTGCATCTCACTGCTTTCACCTCCACCATGGCACGCACTTTGCTAGCTAGCATGTAAATGCTCCTGCTGAACTTGCTAAATTAGCAGGCTTTTCCAAAGAGAAACTGCAGCTCATCTGCTGCCTGTGAGATAACTCAGGCAATCCACGTGGAAGACAGCTTTAGGAGAATGTCAGATAAAGACAATGAAAACCGTCACTACCAAGACATCAAATAACTTCTCAAGATAAAATACATTGGATGCTATGGAAGATAACAGTGAGGCATTTTGGTGCTTACGCAATATATCCATTTGGTACAATCTCTCACAGTGACAGGAGGCAGCAGTCTCCTGCTTTCCAGTTCCCACTGACCTTGGGACTCTCTCTGCCCCAGACAACGTATCACTCCTCACTTACTTAAGAGTTTAGGTGCCCAATTCTTCGTGCTTTTTGTGCCATACACTATATATTACTCCAATTTACAGACATTACTAAGTATACAAAATTTGTATATGAAACATGCACACACACAAATACGTATCTTAAAACTGGATTTAAAAGTTTGAGACAATAATTCTTGAGTGAATCAGCACTTGGATACTACAAACCAGAGCAGACAGCATGGACAAAATTACTGCTTTTCTGGACTTCCTGCTAAGCTTTAAGAAACACTCACTGCTCTCAGGACCATGTCAGTGTGAAAAAAACTACAGTAACAGTTGCAGAGCAGAATGTGTGTCTACCAATAGAGAATCTGGGTCAAAGCAGCAGTGCTATAAAACATCACCCACATTATCTTGTGCCAGAAGAAACACTGAAAAGAGAACAGCCTAGCAAGCAGCTGTCAGGCCAAAAATATCCTAAGTTGTATTTATTCAAAAAATATTTGCTCTTGGACATTATCCTTTGGCTCCTCTAAACCTAATTAAGGAGAAATTTATAAGCAGCCTCGTTTATTCCTGCTTAATTACCCCTGCCCTAATATGAACGAGATACATAACAACGGCAGAGCAAACACAGGCTAATGATTTATTAAATATTTCAACATTTTACCCTGAAAAGGTTACCCAGAAAAATTATTGTTATGCTAAATTCAAATTTACTTTAAAACTAAAGAGTTTGAAATACAAAAGTAACCCTTATCAGGAAAAACCCCACTTGTTTTATTCATCTGATGCCACTTCAGCTGTATCAAGTTTTATTAAAACATAATTGCAAACTGCACATAAGCTGTTACAGAATTGAAAAATACATATTGATACCCGATTACGAAGGACAACATAAATCTTGAATGAACTCTAGGGTTATTACACAACTAAATCCACTGAAATCTGAAAACAAGGATCCATCCTCCTATGCAGCGCGTGTCATGCTTCATGGAAGACTCTGCACCACATGTAAAAGCCTCCAGATGTATTATCCTCTCTCTAGCAACTGAACTGTGTCTCAGTGCAAAACTTCATCGTTTTAAAAAGGGGGAAAAAAAAGGAACTACCTAAAAGGCAACAATAGAACCATCAGGTTTCAGGTCTCCTTAGCTACCAGTGTGGCCAGCGAACACAATGCATCATCCACGAAGTTCACCACAGACACAGGTTTTACACTTAATCTTATTAGGGCAGTCAAGATTTGTAAACAGCCACTAATGAGATTAGTAATGGAGTCTAAAGTCCACACCAATTTTGTTCATAATATCATTAATCCACATGCTATATGGATATAGATATGAGTACTTTATCCAGACAGCATACAAACACAAGCAGATAAATAGAAGTGAAATCTATATTAAAACAGGCATTTAAATAGCTACAAGATTCTTGCAAGTCAGTCAATTGATACAAAAATGAGCAGCACGTAGGCATATAATCATATACACATACACACAGCTCTAATATATATGCACAACAGCTCTTAAAGAGAGTCCTTAGAAATATTTCATATGGCTCAGATTAGGGATAACTTTTCTGACCATTAACTCTCAATATACTAAGAGACACCAACAGGTTGAGTTTTTGTCCAGGAGGTGGGAGTTTTATAGCAGATTTGAAAACTTGCATGGGAAGAAAGAAACCTGCTGTGCCTAACCTTGGGGGAGCTAGGGTGACAGCCAACAACAACATTTGGCATCTTCCATGCCTGAGGAATCTTATCTTTACATATAGCCTGAAAAGCCTGAAACTGAATTTTGACCACAGGCTACAACACTAACCTACAAAGGCCTCTTTTAAAGCCACGATGTTTTCCCTCCATTTAAAGGCTAGGATGGAATTGATCTTCAGAATACAGCAGTGTCACCTTTCCACACTGATTTATAAACACCAAAAAGTCCAAGATACTGGCTTTTGCTATTGAATCAAATCCAAGATATTGTATCAATATCTGGCTCCTCTGTAGTGACCTGTACCAGGAATCTACAGCCTGGTAATACGAATTTCAAAAGAGCAAATAAAACACACATCTAACTGCCCAAAGAAAACATTTTAGGAATAAATATTAAATAAATAATAAATAAGGAGGAGAAGTACAGCAGACTCACCAGGCGTGTATTAACAACCGGAAACAGCAATGCCAAGAGGGCCCCATTCAGCATATGCATCTGCAACCTTAGAAGAGAGATGCGGTGTTATTCTCACAGACAGAAACACAATGTCTTCCCACATTTTATGTAGTATCTCTTCAATAAAAGGTAGCAAGAGATTTAAGAAAAATTCATAAAAAAATCTTTTGGCTTGAATTTGAATTAAGGCAATGTTAAATACAACAACCAGGATGAAAACCTCTCTTCAAATACACAAATTCCTGAAGTAGGACTGCTTTCTGTAATGAGCTTTGGATTCCTAGAAAGCCTGGACCACCCATTTGTGTTAATTCTGTTCATGATGGAAGCTGCTAAATAGTTGGAATTTTGCTGCTCATTTGTCTTTCAGAGCTTAAGATAGCACGTTTCAAAAAGGTTTTTACTCCTGTCTAACTCTTTAAAGGTTCAGCTTCAAAGTAAGCTTGAATTCTTCAGGAATTTGGAAAAAGTCCCTTAGATAAAGGAAGAATTACATTTGTCAAAACTTAACAGCAAGTTCTAAGCAAAGAATAAGGCAGAAAAGTAGTATTATAATACTGTATTTTGTATAGCTTCCAGCCATCTTCTTCTGAACCATGGTTGTGTCACAAGAACACAAAAATGGTATCAGTTCTGGTTCAATCTACTTTACATAAGACACAAAGTAAAGAATAAACTGTTTACAACCACTGCCTGACATAAACTCTTAGGAATTTAGAAGTAACTTGAGGGGAGGGGAATGGTATTACAATTTCAAAACAGTTATTCCAAATCTAATTTACATGCTGTCAGGGTGCTAGAAAACAGAAAAGCTCATTCTGAAAAATAACAACTATTTAAGCCTCTGCTCTGCAACTGGTCTTTTGCAAATGCATATGGTAAATCCAGGATTTCCTGGATACCAGATGCCCTTTTCACCCTCTCCAAGATGGAGACACTATCACAGGATCTCTGGATTCAGCCTACTCCATGCCCAACTGAGGAACAGCAGGAAAAAGTTGCAGAGAGACAGCAGCAGTTCCAAAATAATTCATGAGACATAACCCCAGCATCATTTTCCCCAGTCACTGCCTAGACTAAGACAAGAAAGAGTGGTGGCAACTACAGCCATTCCTGTGTGTTTCCCCACAACAGGACCAGTTACACTCCTCAGCTGCTTACTGTGGCAGCCCATTAGAGCTTCCTGCACATTAGGAATTCTTGTGGTTCCTGAAGTTAGTAACAATACACAATATTTTAGGAAAGACTGTATAGATTTGAGAAACAGCCGAGTCAGCAAGAGTCTGCTTTCACTGTTTAACTTCAATCCAGTTTTAAAAGTAGATCCTTCCGGTATGCATGGCCTTGTCCAGTTATTAATTTTTAGTGAGGAAAATAAAGAGGTACAAGGCCTATGACATAAATTACACAAACCCATAGGCTAATCTGTAGAAAGATGCCTGCATTCTTATCTGTCACTGAGCTAATCCATGTTGCTAAGCAAGGCCAAAACCACGGTACAAAAGAATGTATGTGGCTCAACACCCATGATTTAAGCCCTGACCCTTTTCAAGCGGTCATTTTTCATTTCAAGCAATATGCCTTTCCAACCAGATACGTATCTTAATATTTTATGACTTAAGCAGTGATTAACTTCTAAAATACATTATGCAAGTAGATAGAAATGTAGTAAGGAAGAGGCATTACCTGAAGAGAATCATTGCAACCCGGCATGGGGGACAGGCAAGAAGAAAAATCTGAAATGGTAGAAACAAATTTAAATTAATTATGAAGACTCCAGTTTTTATAGCTTCCCTTCCCAGTTCTGGAGGTCACAAATCATTTCTAAGCAGAACTATGTAACAGAAGAGCTAGAAGAGACTAAAACTCTTCAACAAATTAAAAGGTCTCACATTATCTACGTATAAAAGGATTCAAGCAGTATGAGTAGCATCTAGGGTTCAACTTCTGCCAGTGCCTAAGAAACAAGTGAAATTCTAGCCTGTTTGATGTTGTCATTACAAAGGTCTCTTACACAGCAGTTTACTGTATTACCAATAATCTTACTACAGCAGCTCCTCTTAGCCCTGTATCATGATAATGTCCTTGCTGTGCTAAGACCAAGTATTTACAATGACAATAGTTCTCTTAGCAGTGCAGGACCCAGCTCTTGAAGACTTCATGATAGTTGGCTGTGTATAGAAGCCTCTTCATGCCTCCTAAAATAAGGCTACCTCATTATCTGCTCTATAAGCTTAGTAGTCATCTTTAAATATGTTCACTTCCATACTCAATACAGTATGGTAAAGTACTGTAAAATTTTCACCACTTATTAGCTGTTTCACAAGACCAAAATAACAGAGTACAACTGGACCAGCATGTTTATTTTACAAGCCATACTACTACCATAAATAGGACTTGATTTCGATTTGCATGTGATAAAGTATGGTTGATTTGCAACAATGTCCCACCTAAATTTAGATAACCACAATCTTTTGATATTGCTGTACAAAACCTCTCACAGCAACTTGAAAAACTTCCTATTAGCAAGCTTTACTCTAGATATGACGAGATTACTGCCTAAGTGCTCAGTGATAAAACTTGTGCCATTTATACTGCCCACTACTGCAAAGAAGAGATTTCGGCCTACTGTCTGATAAGCATTTATTTTATAAGAAATAAATGAATCACACTTTTTACTGCTGTTGCTAAAATAAATTCACAATCAATTTCACTGGCAACCTACAAAACAGATTTGTAGTGATCTTTAAATCAGTTCAAGTGAGAGCATTTGGAGTATGTCTGCTTTATGGACAAGCCAGATTAAACAATTCACCAAACATGTTTCTTTGAAGCACTGCAAGTCTGGGAAGAGGCTCCTGATGTATATTCAAATTAATTACTCCTAGATCATGCACTTGCTGCAGCAACAGTAGAAATGTTGAAGTTTGGATCATATTACTGAGCCCTTATTGGAGTTACCGCCTCTACCATACAAATAAACACACACATTCAAAGTACCTTATTTCCAATGCAAGCTGTTAATAGACAACCATTTATTTCTCTGATTCACTTACTTGTATGTTTAATTCAAGTCAGCCTCAATAACAGTTTAGAATACGCACACACGCACACAAATTGTTTTTCCCAAGTCATACAGAACTCTAATAAAAGCACAGCAGGAAAGAGGCAGCAATTAAAATTGACTGACTGCACCCCTCGAGACATTTCCTTAGTGAGTATTGTTAAAATCCAGAGTTTCTCATAAGTCTGGAATTTAAAAGGCAAGCAATTTTAACTCATCAGAGCAGGTTAAAGAGAAAGAAAACATAACAGACACATGATGACAAGCTACTAATGGATGCTTTTTTGTGCTAAGAAGTATATGCCAGAAAATTCTTCTAGGAAAAGTGTCTAACACAATGCTTCACTACTGCATCACTGCATATTTTGCAATAGGCTTTGTTTACTAACTGAAGTTCCTGGAGCTGTGGGCTATATTTTTCCTTCTCTGGGCTCCATAAGTATCTTCTACAGGTCTTTCACAGTAACTATTTTTTCCCATGCTACTTATATCCATTAGTGTAACTTTCTAACACAGGTTGTATGTTAGCAAAAGAAGATACAATGTTTAGAGTCTCACTAGTTCATGCAGAGCTTTAAATTAAAACTATTGCATGAGTTCCTTAAATTCAGAAACCTGTTTCTTCTGAAGCACAATTCATACCTTCTGCTTTCCCAGTATGATCTTTTTTCATTCCCGACATCTTAAAGCAGATCAACCTTTTTCTCTATATGCATAAAATAATCAAACCAGAAATGTAACTTAATCACACCAGTTATTTTTCTGACACAATGAAAAGTGCTTCAAATACCACGCGATAGAGCAAAAACTACAATGCAAGTCTGTAAACTGTCTGAATCTCAGCACTGAGGTTAAAAAATAGCTAGTATTTAAAAAGGATGGTATTGTTACAACAACTGACATGCCAATTCTTCACTACCATGGAGACAGGCAAAGAACCAGATTCACAGCTCTGTATTTCTATGTCAATTCTACTGCAAGAAACAGAGTTTCAGGACTGATGAGGGAAAAACAAATATTTGATGTCCCTCTGTTATGAGGGATCTTCCAGAAAATAAGCCTGACTTCCATTTTTTATGGCAGCAGAGAAATCGTAACCAGAATGCTTATGTTAAAACTTCAGGATAATGGAAGAGATTTTCCTTTGTTTCAGCCTTAGCAGTTTAATATCAAGCACTTTCTCTTTAAATATGCATATACTTTCTGTGATAAATAACCCTCAGCCTCTTAAAGGGGATATTTTACAAGACACCCTTGTATCTGATTTTCAAAGGACTGTTCCACTGATTCAGCCATTATGAAAAGGGTCATCATTCAGCTCAGGGTAATGAAAAAGTCCTAAAATATCTATTTCACAGCAGACAAGCTCACAAGCTCCAACACAAACGGTCACATAATCATATTACATTTCACTCATACTGGAAATAAAATCCTTTGCCCTGCAGGAGGAAACAGTTATGTTTTGTAAACCAAACAATGTCATATTAAATTAGCAGCATGGCTGTGAACAGTTCCCAGCTTCTGTTTTCCTGCCAGAACTCTCAAGGTTTTATGCACTCAGGCTAGCACAGATGCGAGCCCCCTTCTCCGGCATGTTGCGGAGTTCTACTGTAAGCAGGACAACATGTATTTGAAAACACACTGAAGCAGCTTCCCCTTGCTCAAGGCAGAATAATGGGACTTGCAATTTAGAAGAAGCACTAAGACACAATTTCGGTGTCCCTCCTTACTCTGTCAGATCTGTTACCTGTTACATTTCCACATTAAAAATGAAAAGGACAGAAGAAGTAACCCAAAATCCAAAATGTACAGGCAGTATTTCCAGAGGGAAAAAATAAGCTGCAAGATATTCACTGTCTGACAGGCTGAATTCTGGGCACGGTTACAGAAGCACAGAATCAGAGAATAGTTCAGGATGGAAAGGACCTTAAGATCATCCAGTTCCAACTCCCCTGCCATGGGCAAGGACACCTCACATTAAGCCATGCCCCCCAAGGCTCTGTCCAGCCTGGTCTTAAACACCACCAGTTGTGATCATTCCCTCCCCCTTTACCCTCCCTCTCTCTCAATCTCAAAAAAGAAAATAAAGCTATTTAGGAAGGCTTACAGAGGTCAGCCAGAATGATCAATAAGTACAGAACATCTTCCATACATTGATTTAACACACTAAGACTCTTCAGCCTGTAAAAGACTATAGGCTAATGCAAGTGAGCGTACAAACTCACACATGACCTCAGGGAAATGTACAGGTACCGAGTCCTAGGCAGGGATGACACTGTGTGTGTCAGGCTGTGTGAGTCTCTCCCACCAGCACAGGAACAGGAAATTTTACAGTTGTTCTTAGGCACCAAATCTCAAAGAAACGCCTAAAACTGGTCAACCTGCAAACTAAAGTTCACTTAACATTGAGGATCCAGATGAAAATGTAAGCCAGAAATGCTGATAATATACTTCATAATTACAAGACCATAAATAAAAATGTCCATTCCCATGGGAAATACTGCTGGCATAAAGAACTGTGCAGTCAGCACTATCCTGCATAAGCCCAAATACAAAGGTCACACCACAACACATGATGCGTCAGCAAGGCTGTTACAGCTTGAAGACTGCAATGTACAGGATCACACCACTTAACTATTCCTTCACAGAGACAAAAATCTTAGAGACTGCATTATTTATGGTTGCTCTGAACTCGCCCATGACTGGGCTGCCCAACAGTCTCTTACATGTTCTCTTCTTCTAATCATACACTAACAAAAAGAGAAAGCTCCAAATATCTCTAGGTCTGGGACAGCAATACTGTCTCTGACCTGAAGTAAAATACCTCCTCAGATATCTAAGCCTGGTACCATTCTATTCATTGAATGTTACTGCCTCACTCCATGAGCACTTTGAACAGGGAGAGACCACTTATATTTAGGTTGGTTTGAGGGTTTTTTGTCCTGTGGATTGGTTGAATCTCCAGGGTCTTCTGATTCCAAACCCTCTCAAATTTCTTCTAAATAATATACATAAAAGCTCCCTTCAGAAGTATTTTAATGACACTACTTTTACAGTGAGGCAGAGCACAGTCAAAACTTGTCATGAAAGGCTTTTCTTCTACCAGTTTTAGTCCTGCTGAGACAGAAACATGCATAACACAAAGATCATCTTGTTTGATCAGAAACAAACTAAAGAGACAGAATAAGACAATTCAAAGGGTAGCAGGGAAAGAAAAGAACAAGTCACACAACCCCTAACCATTCCATATTTAACATCACACGAAGTACCACTTATAATATCAATGGGAACGCTTACCGATGCCTTACAAGTACACTTGTTTCTGGCAGAAGACAGCTAAGCTGCAAGTAAAACCAGTGCATCTTACATAGCAGCACAGATTTCATTTACCTTTCAAAAGAGCAGCTTGTTTGTCCCTGAGCTGCCTGCTTGATTTAGTTATCTTGTTGCAGCAGACTGGAAACGTATCTTTCTTTCCAAACACTGCAGTCCTGATCACCCGGGTCATAAATTGGTTTAATACACTACTCCAAAATGAAAACTTCAAGAGGTTCGATTTAAATTTCTTCTGAAATAAAACTTTCCACTCTTCCTTAGGTGGAAAGTACCCTCCAGAGGAGAAGAGATTAAGAGGTATCTTAAGATACAGCAGTAAAATGAAGTGTATTTCACTGTAGATGTCGAGACCACTTACTTCCCCCCACAACAGTAAAACATAAGGTAAGGAACATTCAAGCAGCTGGATAATTTAAAAGATGTAGAAGATATTGCTAATTAACTCTAAAACTAGAGTTTAAAACTATCACCCTATCATTCGCCAGACAGTAACAGTTGAACAGCTCCATTAGACACCTTGCTGCAGCAGCTGGTTTTATACAAACTATCAACCCAGCCCAGAAGAGCCGCAGCCCTTCAAAGCCATCGATTTGCCTTCTAAAAGGTAACTTGTAAAAAACCAGTAATATTATAACTGCGGTTTGACAGGTTCAGACTGCCAAAGCTGAAAAGAGAACAGAGGTCAAAAGGTGTTACATTCTCATTGCTAAAGAGCAAGTTGAATGCATTTAATTTTTCAGCATAAAAATCACAGCTGCCTTACTGTACCTGCCAGACAGGTTCAGGGATTAGTGAATGTGTCCTGTGGAACTGTTAATCGAGTGTTAAGAATACTCACGATTCAAAGGAACATCACTGACAGAGCATTAAGTAATACTACAACAGAAGTAGTTTCTGTATTATATAAAGCAGACTTTGGGAGCTATCCATCCCTCCTTCCATCCTCCCAGTTTTACGCAGGGATGAAAGAAGTATGGCAGGTTGAACAACTTCCATCTTCTGCAATATAACATCTTCTAAATGATACATATTCATTGGGACATTCTGTATGTCTCCCCTTCCACAGGCTTAGCTAGCTTACCCAACAAACCTGTACTCAATCATTCCCTTTCACAGTCTTAAGTGAAAGATTTCTAGACTTGTTATATTTTAGGATTAATTATTAACATAAGTCTTTCCATGTGTGCAGTAGCATTAGTTATCACATCTTGGGAATTAGTATTTCAGAGAAAAAGTGTCACAGGTTGTTGTTTCTTCCTTCTCTAATTGCTACCTGCACCAGCTCTTCACTAGTGGTGGGTTAGTTCATTCCCCATTCCTAGCTTAATGCTTTAGCAAAACCCAACAATCAAAAACTTATTTGGGCTCACAATGAGATTCTAATGTGCATATATACTCATCACATTCACTTTTAGTACTTCTTCCCCAATCATGACATTTCACATCAGTTTCCTACGGAAGTAAAACCATTATAGAAAAACCCTGCTCTACTTTACCTCAAGTCATCAATACCTTTTTCTTGTCACAGGTCAAAATTCCTCAACCTGTAGGATTTTACAACAGAAATTTGTAATCTTTAATCACAGCAGGGTGATAAGTAATAGCTTCATTACAGATAATTGTGGCCAAACAAACAGAAACAGAACACAATCTAGTAAAAGCTATGGCATATAACATCATGTCCCTTATACTTTAAGTTGGCACTATCAAAGTCTTAAAATACAAACAAATAAATCATTTGACTAATTACTCGGCAATCTGAATAAACATAAACCCTTACCACATCTATCTAAAGCCCTAAGGAAGCATCAAAAGAAACATGAGTCCCATTACGCTCTGTAGATTTCCAATTCACACACAGTACAGAACTTGTCTGCAGTGAACATCAACACAGTTCCAGTTGCTACATTGAGTGTGGTTGAATTACAACCACTGCAGTAGAACTCACAATCTGTGACCAGGAGCACAAACATTTACAGCAGTGAAAGGGAGACAACAAAGAAAGGGGCTTTTAGAATGTAAATCATTAGATCAAAGTCATCCTGATCTTTGGAACTCACAAGGTGTCCAATACAGTTACTGCTGCTATTTGATTCAGTCCACCCTTCCACTGAGGCTCCTAAAGACCTCAGGCAGATATTCCTGAAGCATCAGTTTAAAATGCTAGCAAACAGCCTATAGGGAATGGTGTGTGAAACTGCTAAATAGGTTAAAAAACCCATCCTAAAAATATGTTACAGCCAACAGTGATACATTACAGCACTGGAGAGAACACTGAAACAATTCTTAACAGCTCCCTTCTCAAACAAAACGCACACAGAAGAGTGAAAAAGAGATGGAAAAAAAAAAGCCTGTGTCTCCATAACATGCTGCTCAAACTAAACATTACACTTTGATTGCTATTTGCTTTAAATCTCTGATGAGCTCATCAAAACAAACCAATACCTGATTACCTAAGGATTCACCTAATAGCCTTTAGACAATAACCCTCAGTGTAAACATTTGTGTAATAAGGTTACGCTTTTTCACTTAGAATTTCCAATCACGCAATCCCTACTCCTTTTTTAGAGAGCAAGATTAATTCTTGTCAATTCCCCACTTCCTATATTCCTTTCCAAATTCGAGCAACATTAAAACAAAGGCTTAACCTACAGCTTGAATCTCCGGTTCCTCAAATAAAACATTCATCAGTAGCACAACGTATTACCACAATCCCCATCACCTTGACTGAAGCACGCACATTTTCAGCTCAAGATAGAGTATGGACTGGCCAAACCTTGTCTGAGTTGAATTGGCTGAACTGTAGACTCTTCAAAGCAAGCAAACTGTGATTGACAGCCTTAAGACACATGTTTCTATTCTTCCATACTAAACTTAAAATTCCTTATTTCTGAATACAGATCCTTCCCTTGCCTCATATTAATACTTCTCAATGTCTCTACTGTATGCTGGGATTTACTAAAAATGAGCACAAACAAACTACTGCATTAAAATTATCACAGACAAGCTTTTCCTCAGCTCAGTAAATAATTGCTACATTAATTATGGCATCAGTTCAAGTCTCTACACTTCAATTGAGTGTTTTTAAACACAACAAAATTACAGCTTAAAAATAAACTGTAACAATTAAGAAAAAATGGACCCTTCTTGGAACCAAGAGCAGACTGGACAATACAGGCAAGCCATGGGTTTCCTGAAAGCCAAATTGATAGTTCTGGAGCATCCCAAGGATAAAGGAATTGACAACTTGTCTCATGACCTGTCAGGTCATACCTATGGCCCCTGAGCTGCTATCATCTTTGTAGCAATAAAGTGCACTCTTCTAAGATAAGAAATAAGGCTTCCCACCAAGAACTACTGGTGCTTTCAGTGCTTTAATTATTCTTCATACACCCCTTTTCACGACGTACCCTGGTGATTTTCCTCTCAAGCAATCAGAATTAAAAGGAAGTATCACAAGTTAATGTGCAATTGTAAAAAGACAGACTTGTGCATTACACAGATGTAAAACCCACACTGCAAACTTCATGATGCAAGAGGTTTGTGAGCTGCCATTACACACATCTTCCACTAAAGGGCTGAAGTTTATGTCTCCCAGAGGGCATTTCAGAGCACCCAAAGGATTGCTGACCTTGCTACAACAGTCTTGAGGATCTCCTAAATGTACCAATTTGGGACTAAATCATACTATACTCCAATATATCGCCTTGTTTTTCTCAAATAATAAATTCTACTACATTTCAGCTTTATCACCTTTTGAAACCGAGCCCAGTCATCTGAGCTGCCTTAAAAATTACAAGTTCTGCAAGGACCAGTATCAGGTTTTGGAACACAGGAAGTTACACAAAAAAAAATGACATCGATCAGGGAATTACACACACACAAAAAAGGAGATTCAGAAGCTTACATTTAGAGACTTACATTTTGAAAAACGTATATATGTTCATTAGAAATTTTGCTGCACTGCCTTACATCTTGCCCAAAGATCTTAGTACCTTAAGCAGCGAACAGAACTACTGAAAATCATCTTCTATTTAGAATACTGCTACCCTTTAAATATGGAATAACTCAGAATGGAGTTATTCCTTTAATAATGGAACAACAGCAACTTTTACTTGCTGTTACTCACGCAACCCAATGACACAATTCACTGTCTTGTCTTTAAAACTTTACTGAATTTCTGTAAGCAAAGGCTCTCCATACTCACTCCCAAATAACAGGATATAAATGCTCCTTTCATTTTAGTTCAAGGTTTTGAAGAGACAGAATGCAGAAAACCATACACATTTTAACTGGATTCTTCCAAATACTACAAAGCATTTAGGAGCTGTAGATGCAAACTAAAATCAGATTCACACTTGAAAAATTACATTTGACCACATAATCAGATATTCTTCCAAGGTTAAAAAAAAAAATCCAAAACCAAAAACAAACCCAAAAAGGAGGATGGAGGAGGGGAAAAGGAGATAATTAATTTGATACCTATTTTGGGACATACTCCCAAATGATGCACAATTCAGGCAAGCTATGTTTACCACATAAGTACCAGAAACAACCCATTGTTTCCCACAACACAGTAGCCTTTCTGCAGAGGACAGAAAGGATCCAGAACTCTAAAGAAGCTAAAACTGGAAATAATGAACACAAGACCTAGTATTTACTGAACTGCAGATGCACTTAACACCGGATTTGGTTATGCAAACATCAGATTGAGATCACTGGATGAAAATGGACTCCCCTATACTCCTTCCCCTTGCCTTTTTTCCACCTATCACTTCCCCTTTAGTTTACTTCTCTTTGTCTAAAGGGATCACTGTTCGAAGTGATCATCCAGCAACACAGGTGTTTTCTCCAAAACCATTTTCTTTATTCCAGACAAATGTCAGTCCTTAAGAACAGTAATTTGGTTTAGGGTGATTCTTCCCTTTGACACTGCCAAATCAGAAACTTGAAAAGACTTCCTTAACATCTTCAATTTCAATACCTTAATTATGGTTCTGTGATACTCAAAAGGATTAATGGCTTGAAAATACAACACTTGGTCCCCTTAATATATGCTGAATTCTTTCCTGCTATGCAAAGGAGAAAACATTTGCAACACCCTGGTGGGCTTACTGTTTCCCTTTCAGGATACCCTTTCACACCAGGTTTATAGCAGTATCATCAGCTTATCATAGCTTCAGTCCTAAAAAGAGTGAGTTTGGCCTTTATTTCATAAAGGTATTCAAACAACTTTCAGTGAGACCACTCTCTACATAAAGAGCTCAGTATTAATTCATTCACAGACTTCCTCCTCACTCCACCAAACACTCGTGATGTCCTGCATGAAAACATCCCACCAGATAACTGTCCAGGAAACCACAGAAGTTTCCATTCACCTTTGGTTTAAAGTAAATTTTTAAGTCTTTTTAAAATTGAAGTATTTCTCTCTCAATGATCCTACACTAACGCCGCTGGTGAAGAAATACTGCTATTCTTCCTTCAAAATCAATGCAAGAAGCCAAAACCAAGACTGTGGCCAGAAATGAGTAGTACTATTAGATAATTCAACTAAGTGGCAGGACAGCAATCGATTCTCTGAATCTGATTAACCATGACAACTGTTTAGGCAGTAAATACGTTTACTTGATGAACACTTCATCCTCACAATGGCACATCTAAACTAGTTCTTCTCACTTATGAAAAAGATTTGATTTGAACACAGGCTAGTGTGATCGGCAGAAATCAAACACCTGATCAAAACAGACTCAGTTGCAGAACTCTGTATCCATTGTATTATGCAGCTTTTGTCTACATCACAGGTGTAATTCCCACTTTGTGATTTCATTTTAGTCTTCGGCCTTTTAAGAGCAGGGATTTTCTGCAGAAAAAGTCTGAAGGATAACTTCCAGTTCCAAATATTTTTGGCTCAGAGACCAGAGCCTTTGTTGCTCTAAGGTGAAACACTCTCAACTGAAGATACCAGAAACTGAGTGAAAGAAGAGACCTTTAAAAGCAGCTCCTGTTGGCTTCCCTTTGAAGTGATCTTGATTGCTGTAGCACGCGTTTCACCTCTCACATCCTACTTTGTTCATCCTCCTGCTTAGGTCCAACAGCAGGATTATATACAAATAACTTTAAGAACAGAAGCAAAGGATAAATTATATTTTCATGTATTTCATCTTGCCAACCTGTTGCCCTTATGAAACACTTGTAAGATTCCAACTACCACGTATTACTTTTTTGCTGATGGAGGTCATTTACTATCTTTGTATCTAAACTGCATTCTTTGATGAAAGCCATTGGGTTTGCAGCCATTTTCCTTCTCTACATTAAGTCCAGGCCTATTTCTAACACATCCCTTTGAGGATGAAGAGGCATGACATCTGAATTTTACAGACATATCCACCTTCTCGATTTCACATTTCTAATGAGTAATTACCATACAATTATTAAAAAAGCTTCACAATAAGTCAAAAAGAGATCAAGTGCCCATGCTAATTGCAGAGGTTACATCTTCCTCAGGAGAGCATTAACCCATGAGGTAAGCCATACCAGCTCCCACACACATACACATGAGGCATTAGCTTCTGCTGAATACTTATCACAACATCATATTAAAATACCAGATCAAGACAACTAAACTTTCAAATCATAATGGTAACATATACTCACCTTTTTCACAGAAAATTAATAGGAAAATCTTCTATTAAACACTAAGTATTGCCAGGAAATAGAATGTGACTATGATTATTTCTACAGCTTTTGCATATCTTCTACTTTCCTCTTCCTTAGCAATACTAACTGGTTGCACAGCAATTTTTCCCACTTGCTGGGAAGCAAATGTTGAATGGTGTAAAATCCTGAGCTAACATTGCATTATTGCTGAGGAATTTATACAACCTGCTAATTCAGGTCTGGAACTGTAAGTTGATTCCTGTAAAGGTCTTGAATACTGCCATAAAAGCTTGTTTTCTCCCTCTTGGGGTAATAATACCCATCTCTCTCAAACCTCTGGTACAACCAGAAACGATGTTTCCATTCCTGTTAGGAAATGCTCTCCAAAAGCGAAAGAAGCTATTAACTGGCTTGATCTGATATAGCCCAGTTCACTCAGCATGCTGCAAATGGAGTCTAAGAGTGGCAATGGTCTGATTTTCACGCTACTGATCTTACAGATGTTATCATGGCAGCTTTTATGAAAGCCTTTTTGCCTTTCTTCTACTAATTCTTGAGCTTAAATTTTGTAAATGGTCCAGTTTGAATGCACAATATTAACAACGTTAACCAAAATACTAGTAACTTCTTAATCTCTCCCACACTCCTTACCAGGCTCAGTGAAACCGATAGTTAAGTACTTGCACAGGACTATTGACAAATACAGCTTGCAAGCTTTTAGTAACGCTTATGAATGTTGCTATTATGTTGAAAGCTACACAAATCGCACATTACCATGCATCAACAACCAAGCCACAAGTTATTAAAGCACAGAGCTTACCCATGGGTATTAAATCAGATCAGCTTGTCCACCCCATGTATCAGACACAGGTAACACTTGTTACCATCAAACCAACACTGCGTGCACAAAACTGACAGTAATTTGCTTTCTTCAACACCTTCACAAATACAGTGACACCCTTAAAAGCCACTTGCCTGAAGAAGCCGCATCTAAGTCACATAGCTGCTCTAACAATAATCTCGGTTTCGTTAAGCCTGATGCAAATTTCACCACTGCTGTCAGTAGAATCAGCATTTTCTACTCCTGAAACAAGGATCAGGTGAAAGAGTGTGGTGAGGCTGCCTTCAGTTTTTCCATTTTCAAGCAGAGATTTGGACAATTGTCATAGCTATAATTTCGCCTTTTCACGTTTCTTGGGTTTTTCACAGATTTCAAATCAGTTGGTTAAAAACCAAGTCAGATTTAAAACGTTTATACAAGTTCCTGGCATTTGTACTATTGCTATGCACTTTTGGCCCACAAACCGACTGTAGGGAAAACACTGCAAGTAGAAAACCAAAGCAAACTTCCTAGTGACTGTACACAAGCCTTACCTGCATCATGGTAACAACGTGACAAGGATTTAGGAGGTAAATGACAGTCCTGGTAGCGAACTTGAACCCCATCTCCAGCCCAAAGATGAGACACAGCACCACCAGCAGCACATTCTTGCCCAAGCTCTCCTGCTTAGTCTGGGGCTGGTGCAGCAGATGACCCTCCAGGTCCCTCAAGTGCAGCTGCCTGAGTTTCCAGAGGGACAGGAGGATCTCCACGATTCCCACACTGAGGAAGACCACACTCTCCAGAAGACGCTGCTGTCCAGAGAGAAAGGCCGCACACTCTGGCCCCCCGTTACCAGCAAAGCTGGGGTCCACACCCCCATACATCCAGTCCAGGAGATTATGGAGGCTGTAACGAGACATGGTGGGATGGTGCCTCTTCTCCTCCCCGACGCTGTCCAGGAACAGGTAGCAGCAAGATGGAACCAAAGTCCAAAATGCTGCCGGGTTGATGGACCATGAAATGCAAGGACAGCCTCTGTGTAGTCCCCGTCCTCCCCCAGCTTCAGGAGAAACAGCTCAGCTCGGGGCGAGGCTCAGTCTTGTCTCTTCCTTTCGATACCAGGACGCGACCCTCAAGCCTGCGAGGAGGGAGGAGCCACAGATGAATGGAGCCTGCGAGCAGCAGCCAAAGCCCCTGGCCTCAGCACCCCTTCCTCTTCCCGCCCGGCTGGCCCTGTCTGCCCCCTTCCCTCACACTCCCCGCGCTCCCCTTCCCGCCAGACACCGCTAGGAGCTGTGCCCGCCGCGCGGCCGCCTGCTTCCCCCCCCCCTCAGCCTGCCCAAGGGCCGCGGCTGGCGCGGCGCTGGGCCCGGTACCTCGCGGCGGGGGCAGACACCGCTCCGTTAGGGTGCGCGGCGAGGCCCAGCGCCCCCAGCCATGGCGCCGGCACCGGCGCGGGAAGGGAAGGGAAAGGAAGGGAAGGAGAAGGAAGCAGCAGCGCTCCCCTCAGCGGCGGCACGGCAGAAGAGGACAGCCCTGAGCGGGCGGGCCGCTCCCCGTCGCCTCCCGCGGCTTTCCCGGCCCCTTCCCAACGTCGTAGCATCACCCCACCGACGTGCCTGACTCACACCGAAAAATGGACGAGCCCCCCCCGAATTGGCCGCTCGCTCCTCCCGCCCGCCTCCCTCCGCGGCGGAGCTGTACCTCAGCGGGCACTGCTCGTCTCTCCCGCGCTCCCCGCGCCCTCGGCTTCCTTCTCCTGTTACCTCTGCCTTCACCCGCGGCTTCTCCTCCCTCACATGCAGCCCGTCCTGCCGCCGCCACCCGCCCGGCTCCGCTCTGTGCCGCGTCCGGAGGGGAAGCCGAGGGCCCGGCACAACTTCCCGCTGCTCTCCGGCCGGACCCGACCCAGCAAGCGGCGTTAACTCGCTGAACGAGTTCCTCAAGTGCCAGTGCAGCGGGGGTTAGCGGGCCAAGGAACTGCGGCCATGGAAGGCCAAGCTTGAGAGGGGGCCCTGTGTGACAGGAGAGCACAGCCCCGGCTGCGCACGCTGAGGTGATGTGCTCACACCCGTGAGCCTGCAGCAATGGAGGCCTGGCTCCCGGTTTGTGGCTTTGTTTGCAGCTGTACTGCGAACACGTAACTGTTCCCACCTGAAAGGCAAAGGTAGGTGAAGATCCAGGTAGAGAAAGTGCATTAAAGGGGGTGTTGTTGAGTTACTTAGAGCAATGAATGGACACACCTGAGAGCCTGCTACAGATTTTACTTCATAGAACCTGCTCCTTGCTCTCCCCTCCTTGGCCGTGCCAGGGCTGCCCTTCACCCAGCAGCTCTATGGCAGCATTGTTGCTGGCCAAACCATTGAGCCTATTGAACTGGAAATAAAAGCTCAATTTCACACATAAGGTTTAAAAGACCAGGCAGATACACCCACTGGCTGAGTGGAGGTGATTTCCATGCAGACAGAGAGGTGGCAACACCTGGTCCATAAAGCTGGAAGCACTATGTGTGTGTCATCCTGCTGTGAAAGCAATGATTCCCTTTTTTGGGAAAGAAGGGGGACCCAGCAGGCTTTTCCAAGATTTGCAAGGGCTCCTTTCCATAAAATTGATGAGAATTCCTCTAGAAAATGCTGTTTTCTCAGCCATTGGTGATTCATTAGAACACCTCTCATTCAGTTAAATATGCCCAAACCTGCTGCAAAAAAGGGATATGAAGAAGTTGGATGCACAACCTGGATAGGTGCAAACCTCCTGGAAATGCCTCCCCTGTTAACTGGACCTGCACATACATGCCTGCAGCACAGACTTGCTGCATTAACCTGCTTCACAGCCTGAACAATCAAACCAGGCAGCTCAGCACTAACACCAATATTTTGGCAGTTCTTTTCTTCCGCTATTTCCAATAGAGGATGCCAGTGAAGAATAACTGGCTGAGTGTGTGAAAGTGGGCAGTATTTTGCCCACAAAAAAGAACATTTGCAAAATGACAGCTTGCTGTCCATGGAAGAGGAAGGAAAGAGAACAGCTAAATAAAAACAGACGTCATGAAAGCTAAAGACTTAAGCAATTAACACTTAAGATCTCATAGGAAGGAAGTCTGAAGAAAGGAAGAAAAGGAACAATGCTTTAGGAAAATAATTCAAAGGGCTCATTTATCCCAATTATGAGTAAAATAGAAATAATAGTAATGTTAGCTTGATAGAGGTGGAGCCAAAGGAATACAGCTTGATCAGTGTAATTCACTTGCAGCCCTGAAAAGCTCCTGGGACAAATAATCTCACAAACTATTATTAGCAACCAAATGATAACCAGGGAATGATAGCAGTCAACATGGATCTGTCAAAAATAAATGACACCAGATAACTTGACTATTCCCTCTATTACGGAACAGGCCCTGTGGATAACACAGAGCCTGTTGCCAGTTTGATGAGGGTTTTGACACTTTCATGACATTTGCATTTAAAAGTTAAAAATATGGTCCGGATAAATGCATTGTGAGGTCTATACAGAACTGCCTGGTTAGCAAGTAGTAGTTCACTGTCAAAAAGAAAGAATATATTGCTGGGTTCCTACAGCCTGTCTTTAGTCTGGGTTCTTTTGTTATTAACACTATAAATAATGCAACAGAGGACATAGTTATTAATTTTGCAGGTGACACAAAGCTGAGTGGGATGTATTTAAATTTTAAAATAGTCTTTTAAAAACCTGAAGAATATGTTCAGCAAGATGGATCATAGTTGAACACCTTATACTGCGATAAGCCACCTGGTGTAAGTCACCACTGCCTTTCCTCTTCCCCTTGCTACTCCTTTCCTCTCCCACTGCCTTCTGCCAGCATAAACTCTTCTGGGGCTCTGTGGTTGACTGTATGAGGAAGCTGATTAACATTACAGTTGTAATACCAGAGGTAGTTGCAGTCTGGAGCACTTTGCTGACCAATTTGATCCTGCTTTGGGTCATGGTGATGGATGAGGTGATCTGCTGATTCCTTGTTTTGCTGTGATTTTCCACTCATTAGGATGAAGGAGCACAGTTGATATAAACTGGACATCCTGGTGCAATTGATATTTCTTTGGGACAGCACAATATTGTTAATTCATATTCAGGTTGAGATTCACTATAAAGCCAAGAGATCTGGTTCTCTGATCTTGATCTGCTGGGTGGCTTAGGCACAGTTCCTCCATTCTCTCTGTTCCGGTCTCTTCCTCTGTAATCTGTGAATGAGAATTTAGTGTTATTGACTGAACACAAAGCCATTGCTCTTTCCTGTTTGTTAACCATTTCCTCTCATCCTTTCACTAACTAATTTAAGCTGTAAGAGCCATTGTAAACAAATATATCTCCTATGTCAATAGAAATGGTTCTCTAAAAGCAATAAATGCCTGTAACTAAAATGCTTGCACAAGAGCCCCAGACTTGTTCTTGTATCTAACATGAGATTTTTTTTTCTGTCTGTGGCTTCTGGAAATACAAAATACATAAAAAAGTGAAATCTAATGTTAATCTATGAAGAAATGCCAGGGCCCTGAGTGTGCCAGTAGGCCTTAACCACCCGAGTAGCCTTGTGTGGGGCTCCTATTCACAGCCCATCTGCCTGGGAGCTCCATGGCTCTGGACCAGTACTCACCCAAGCCTTGCACAATTGGAGCCATAAAGCCATACTGGCACACTCGGGGCCCTGGTATTTCTTCATGGCTTAACATTGGATTTTGCCTTTTTACATATACAGGAAACAGACTTCCAACAGGGTGCCTAAGAAATGCTATTGAGCATAACTGAGGAGAGAACATGAAACTTTGCCCTTTTGCTGCTCTTGAACATGACTGGAGGAATTCCACTGCAACAGGTAATTCCAAGTTCCAACTGGTGGCTATTATTAGCAAAGACTGCCAGAAGTAATTCAGGTTATCACAAAAGCTGCAACTACACGTGGTGTAGGTGTGAGCACACCCTTGTGGCTAATACATAATGACACAAACTTGCCCAACCTTAAGGTGAATCTAACCTACAGTCAACACTCCGACCTAGGGAATGTCTTAATACCAGCCACATTGACATATGTGATTCCAGCTTCTCAACATGACTGACTTTGCTTAAGTGCTGATCACTTGTTCTGTTTTACTGAGCATGAATGTGGGAAGTTGATCAGGTTTGAGTTCCATTTTTAAACAATCTTATTGTACTTCACTGACAGCACAGGAGAATATTAAAAGCAGTCTTCAAAACTGTTTAGGTTAGGAAAAACATCTAGTCCTCAATATTGCCTTCACTGGTAGTTTTGATAAATGTAACATGCTCAAAAGGAGCAGGAGGGAGAAGAAATACCAGTACTCTCCCTCGCAGGGCACAGGAAGATGCCTCCAAGCAAATCAGCAAGGTGGTATCTTTCTTCTTGCCTGCTGATATCAACAAGTGAAATAATCAAGAGCTAGTGGTTATATTCTCATCGATCCCTAGAGCAAATGTGTCTCTCCCAAAAAAAGAAGATAGATATTATTATTATTAGATATTATATTATTATTACGTTGGAACTAGATGATCTTAAGGTCCTTTCCAACCCTAACTCTTCTATGACTCTATTATATTTTTTCATGTTGAATTACCACCGGTTCACATTTTGAAAACTACATTTGCTTGCTTGGTTTTACCTTGCTGCAAATCTACGTTCACAGAGATTCTTCCATCAGTTGCTCTGACTCCCTTCTGTTTAGTCAGATGTTCACATGCCGTTGTTATTAATTTAAAGAAAGGCTGTGGTAGTGCAATTGCTGATTTCCTCTCAAGGAATTTTCTTCAGAGCAAGATGAAAAGCTGTTGCATTTGTCATATCTCTCCCTGTCAGATAATTTTGCTAGAACATACACTAGACAATACTGGAAATAAAGGTAAATGTCAGTGTGAAGCATTCAAACTAGAAGCTTAAAAAGCATCTCACCTTTTCATGGGTTTTAATTCGATGGACTGGAAAATAATTAAAGAACCAACAGAAACTCGTTAGGTGACAACAGTGTGAACCAGCTTGTTGTTGAACCACATTTCTGCCATGTTTGCAGTAGTTGACTTATTTTTCCCTTACATAAGAAGCTGCAGTATTAATAGACATAAAACAGTTGGATGTAAAACCAGGAAGGAATAAATAGCATGAATGTGTGAGATTTGCTTTGAGAGAAAGAAATCATTGTCAACAGCTCATCTGCATATCAATTAATTAGCTTCAACCCATGTTGAAGTTAAAAGGCCAAGCAGGGCTGTCAGTAACTGTAACACAGGTTGAGGATGCATCTGAGAAATGGTGATGTGTTTCTTTGTAGGCTCATATGTTAGATGAGTAAAGGCATTCTCTGAGGTTATTTGGAGCTTGGGGGAAAATATTTTTGTTGAAATTAGTGTAAAAAAAAGGATCTGCTATAAAACACTTAAAATTTGTTCTTCAGAAAAGGAAAGTGTCCATCCAGATGTTATTTATGTGGGTTCTTAAACCTGAAGTATCTTGAGAACTAACAGAAAGATAACTGCTCTTTTCACACATCCATAACTAAACATTAGCTTAAAGCACTCACTGACATCCACTCCCTTTTGTGTTTGCATCCTCTATTGTTTAGCCCTCTTTCAGTTTTCAAGGCATTTGCTTTGTTTCCTGTCAGCACTGGGACCATAATATTGCCACGTCTAATGAAAGGCGTTTCACAAAGAACCACCCAAACTGTTTTTTCTTGGAAGCTCAGCCTGAACAGTGCTTTTCTCACTGCTGCCTTCCAAGCCAAAATGCTATATTAATAAAATGCACATTTATAGATGCTTACATGCACAATTCAATAAACCTCCTAACAACACTTGGCTGGTCTTTCAGTGAACCACATCCAAGTGGGAAGTGATCTCTGAAATATCTATAGTGAGACTGTAAAATACTTCCCAAGCTGATGTCTCAGAAAAATCAGGGAAGTCAATGACTGAAATCACTGATGAATTTGCCATTATTAGTCTTACAAGAATTGGTAGCCTGGTTCATGTTTGTTAGAGCCAAATTTAGCTATGACTGGTATATGTAGGAGGTGCGTGATTCTATCAATCTACAGAGATATGCAAGGAGAAGAACCTGTGCTTCCTGGTTTTGTTCTATTTTGCTATAGTTTATAGGGCACATTGACATCCATGAAGACTTACCGAAAACCCTTTTAAGACTCGATTTGGTTTTAGAAACTGAAATCTAACTTCTGATTATAAGACATTGTCTTTACTTACAAATCTCAGCCTGAGAGGTTCTGAACACTGGTGTCTTCCCTAAACCTCTGTGTTGAATTTGCTTTTATTATTCATACCACACGGACACTGGGTATTCAAAATTGCTATTTTTAGCATGATGTAAACCAAATGTAATTCTGATCTAAGAAACAAAACAAAAAGCAGAAAGGAGAACTCTAACATGATGTAATCTCTGGTTAATTAAGTTGTATGAAACTTGTACTATTCCATTCTATCATGTGATTAGTTTGTGATCAGGTCTATTACATCATATTGTGTTGTCACTGTGTATTTTTATGTCTTGTGTTGCTCAGGGAAGGAGGCGTTCAATACCTCAGCTTTTACAGGGATAAGTCAGGCACTGTACATATTTAGCAAAGCTTTCTGAGCCATCCATGGCCTCTGTTAGACTTTCCTGTCATTTATTAGCTTGCACAGGGATCAGTCACACATTTTAACATTTCTGCTGAATAATGCATAAAAATAGGTGCTGTGAAATACCAAAAGGCTGCTCTTATACCCTTGTATTGGGTTTGCATGGGGAGGTTTTGGTAGCAGGGGTGCTACACAGGTGGCTTCTGTGAGAAGCTGACAAAAGCTTCCCCCTGGTCTGATTAGAGCCGAGAGAGATGAACCACTGGCCATGGCTAAGCCCATCAGAGACAGTGGTAGCACCTCTGGGATAATGTACATAAGAAGGGGGAAAAACCATCTGCATAACAGCAGCATTCAGCAGCGAGGAGTGCGAGTATGTAAGAACAGTTCTACAGAACTGTACAGACACCAAGACACAGAAGGTGTGAACTGCAGGAGGGGAGGAGATGCTCCAGGTATCGGGTGCAGAGATTACCTGCAGCCCATGGACAGACATATCTCTGGAGTTTATTTTAAGAAGTTATTGAGGAAAAATGGGTATCCTCACATGTTTCCTGTGCAAGTTCGTGCCTTTCATGAAGCGTGGGAGCCTCACGCAAGGCAGAGATCACGTTTAAGCTGCCACTGGAAGGTTTAGTGAACCGGTTTTGTTAAAGCCACTGGCTGGAATACCGAGCCCTCTAGTGGTTGTTCACCTCCCAAATTCTCACTCTAATGCTCTGTTAACGAATACCTTTCTTTCTCAGTAGCAGCACAATTTGTGTTGTTTTACTCCTTGGGGATGTTGTTACCACTACTTATCTACACATAGGAAATGAAATAGTAAGAATTGGGCTAGTTCTGTTGTAACGATACATGGCACACCTGCGTCATACACGAGATTCGTCTATATGGGAGCTTCACTTTAAATCCCAAGACCACACGCCTGTATCTGCACAAGGTGTGATGACAGGGCTTCTGATCACTGAGGGTTTGGCAGGTACCTAGGTTGAATACCTCATACATCAATAGAACATAGGATGTATGGAAAAGGTGTCAAAAGAAGGCAGGAATTGTGTTCTCTCCTGTTAGAGCTGAAAGAGGGAAAGAGGTTTTACAGTCCTCTAATGAGCTGGGGTGGGAAGGAACCAGCTCTGAGCTGCAGCAGTCACCAGACTGAACTGTAGTGATAAATAACTTCAGTTTCCTGAAATACATTTTCTGTAATGAGTTGATGTGTGAGGGTTGGTTTTGTTTCATTGCGTAAGCCAATGTAATGCACAGTGTTTGAAGGAAATAAAATATGCTTCTTATGCAGATTTAACCTCTGCTCATGTTCTTACCTCAGGACTCAGATGAATCCTGTAGTCGATGGCTCCTTCAGTGCTGTTGCAGCAGTGGATGCTGACTGACAGCTTTCAGTCACAGAACAGGGGAGGCAAAGGGTTTCTTCAGGTCTGTGATTTCCAGATAGCTCAGCCACTTTTAGTCTCTTTCATAAGTCTTAGATATATTTACCACAGAGCTCTCTAAATTTACCAGGCTTATGCACATGTGAGCATTTTAACAGCTTGGCTGGTGGATTGCATCATGCTTCGGAGGTAGCTGCTTTTTGTTTTCCCCCTGCCTGATTGCTGGGAAGAGTTTTGCCACAGTCTCAGCCTTCACACAATCTTTTTCTACCTGGGAGCCTCAGCACAGGTCATTCACCAGCAGACCACGGGGGCTCAGGAACAGATTTTTTCCATTTAGAAACTCTGATTTATGGTGAAAAGAGGTACCCAAATCATTTACTTAAAGCCTTCTTTACTGAAAACAGAGAGAAGGGGTAAACAGAAAGTGTAGGCTGGATGTATAGCCGAGTGAGTGGCCAGATCTCTGAAAACATAATGGGAGACTTCCCCCAATGAAGAGGGAAGGTGGCTCAGCAGGTGGCAGCACACGGCCTGCTTGGGCTTAGCCTGGTTTCCGCCTCTAAACAAAAGCTCGGCTGCCAGTCCTGGTTCCTGCTGTTAAACAGGTCCCCTTTCCTTCCTTTGAAGCAGGAGATGTTTAACAACGCAATGGAAACTATCTGTGCCATTGGTCACTGCCATACGACAAACACATTTGGAGTAGAAAACAGTAAACGATGGAAGCAGCATAGCTCACTAGCAGTAACTTGGGCTAGAGCTTGCTGCATAGATACAAGTGTCAATAGAATGTCAAAATAAAACAGTAAATCTCGTTCTTGATAATCTTGTCGAGTTCTGCTACACAAACACCTAGCTGTGCCTGCCTATTAGGAGAAGCAAAGGCTTCCAGGATGGATTTTGGGATGTTGAATGGCCTGAGCAATCTGAACTCCTTTGGCCACACTGTGGGGAGTAGAGCGCAGTGGTCTAAAGCCTCTAGAACAGGGGATTTTCGAGCTCTAAATCAGATTCTAAACTGTAATTCCCAGGTGCTTCTTTGCTCTCCTCTCTGATCCTTGAAGGGGGGGTGGGTGTTAGGGGAAGGGTGAGGGTTCACAGGTTCTTTGTACATGGGGTACTTTGCTTTTGAAACACCTTGAACGGGATTTTCTCAGCAAGTAACTCACCAGCTGCAGCATCGCACCCATTCTGCTCCAGACAGGCCAAAACCCTTGAGGTTGTCATTGCATATTGCACATCACCGTTCAATTTCCTCACCTAGTCCATGGGGAAAGAAAGCAGGAATCCTCCTGGGAATACGCTGATCATGAGATGAAAACTTGACAGCATTTATCTATGATGACTTTGAGTTAATGGCAGGTATCTTAATCTCACTCTGCTGAAACTATGGATTTGTTCATTTGCCTGAATTGCACGTTTCAGTGCTTGGCTAAAGGATCAGCTAACACCCAGGGGAATGTCTTAGAGCTACAGACAGGGGAGATTATTGGGCGTAATTGGTATTGTTGCTGTAGAGCTCCCGTGGAGCAGAAATATGGCTTGCTTACTTTAAACTTTTTAATCCAGTGTTAAGAGGAATTGCCATGAAGTTACCCCATAGGAAAATCATTAGCCCAAAGTTAAACCCCGTGTAGCCGTCTAAAACTCTGTAAGCCGCCTGTTCACCACAAATCCCTGCCGTTTCTCCTGAACTCCCTTATGTTTGTGCCAACACTTTTTAGAGCGTGCGGGCCAGGCTTGTGCCCTGTGTAGTACCAGAGAAGCCAGTAGGGTCAGAATATCAGAAGTAAGATACAGTAGGTGGATCTTAGCAATCCAAAATGCTTGATCAGTAATGCTTCAAGACAAAAAGCCATAGTGCTGTTTGTAGCCTTGATAATCAGGAGATAAGCAAGACAAAGTTTGTGAAGAGAAACATCTCTTGTTAGGCCTGGTGGTGTATTTGGAGGAAGTCATGAAAATAATATTCTAAAGCTTGGTAAGAGATGGAATTGCTCAGGCTGTTTGTCTGGTGAATATAATGCACCTTTTGTTACCCTACCTATTCTTGCACTACCTTCTAATTTTCTCAAGCTGCTACAAGGCTGTTATCTGAAGATGCTTCTATTGTATATTAATGAAGAAGTTAAATTATCTAGGCAGCACAGGCTAAAGCTGAAACTCCCCAGCATCATGTTTCTTAACTATCATTGTCCAGTAAGAAAATAGGTCTGTAAGCGATACTATTCACCTGAACAAGAGGAAACTGTGACTGGTGTTTGTCAGCTGTGGGTAACACTGATACCTGAGCTGGCCTTGGGGCCAGGTATCACCACAGATAATGTGGTGGTGTCAGCTTTCGGGCAGGTTTGAATCCTGAGGATTAGACCAGCAGGAGCAGAGAACACCTCAGAGTGCTGCCATTGCCCACCCCAACACCAGTGTCTGCAACTAGTCAGAGCTAGGTTTCATTCACAAGCATTTAATTCTCCTGTAACTACTACAACAGTAACAGTTATTTTTGCCAACAATTTGCATATCCAGGCTCATGTGAATAAATTACATAATCAATGCCAGGAATCGACTTGTAATAGAACTACTGACAGAAATGAAAGCAGAGTCATAGAAATATTGTCTAAATGAAGCATTGTCTGTTAGTAATTCTTGCATATATGACGTTAACAGAAAACCCAAGGAACAACATGTACAAGTAGGTAGCAGCTGCTGATAGGACAAACTGATTGTGTAAGTGGAATTCTCTTCTGTTTCGGCAGCAAAAGGGAGGTGAGTGTTACAAGTGTGAGCACTTAAACCTGCCACAGTCGTGTTAACTTTACCACAGTGGTAAAGATTAAAACTGACCTGGTCTCTCCATTAAAAGTGCTTTTACCTTACACATCTGAGTGCTGAGTCAAATCCCTGACCTCCTGGGAAGGACTTTTTGAGGTAAGAATGCGCATAGCTTTCTGAAAGACACTTCTCATCTTTGTGTGTCAATCCCCTTTTTTTCATGGACAGACATTTTCTGTACCACAAATGGTTATGAATGGAAACAGACAAATTTAGACCCAAAGATGTTGACAATGAAGTTACTATGCAAAGGAAATGTTGATGTGTTGCCTGAAAAATGCTACTGAGAATGTAGGAAACTCTTATTCCTGCATCTTTGTCCCTGTCAGCAAGAGCCTGTATAGACATATGTAAGATAGAAGTGTACATGGGGAATGTTTCATGGGTGACTTCTAAAGGGTCTGAAAGAGGTGACCAAGGAAGAAAAACCCACACATTTATTACATTGTTCAGTGTAACAAGTGGAATTGCTGAGAGGCTCTGTACCACTACTGCAAACTGTCCACAGATAACACTTTAAAAGGCTCTTCTCCTGGAATCTGTGCTCTTGTTTCAATAAACCACAGTGCTATGGAACCATTTCCATTGGACTGATGGGAAACAATCCAGTGATCAATCAGCCTCTGAAGAAAGAGGCTGTGCTAGAAAAGACAAGATACGACTGAAACTTTTGCTGCAAAGACAGAATTAAAGCAATATCCTGTGAATTCCAGCAAAACCCTGACATTCTGACAAGCTGGGTAAATGAGATTCTTATTGGTGCTCCGTCTCATAAATCATGTCAGGAAGGATGGAAGCTGCAAGACTGTCTTGTAAGGACTCCCTTACAAGTTCAGGAGCAAGCTGAAGCAGAGCTGCTGGAGCATGTCAGGGCAGACTAGCAGCTTGCTGTAACGTGGAATATTTTAAGACTGGAAGAGTGCCTACTGACTTGAAAGCATGTGTAATACTTCTGTCCTTGGGCTGGGGTTCTGTGTTGAGGCTCCATAATTTTGCTTTCTGGGCCCTCTCTGTAACAAAGAGAGAATGCATTTGATAAAACTAGCATCAGTTTGTACTGATTCTCACAGAAATATGGAATCATCGAAGCAGATGTTCTAAGGGTCATTTACAGTTTATTTAAAGAAATCCCACGAGGGAGTTCCAAATAATGAGACTTTCTAAGACTTGCATAAATGGATGGCCAATTTATCAGCAAACAATTCTCAGAAATTTCTTAGATGTGATTTTACATGAACAAGTACAGAAAAGAGCTCACAGTCTATCAGTGCTAAGAACTAAGAGTTGATTTATGGTTTTTGCTCTAAGGAATGAAAGAAGGAAACACACCATTTCATCTTTGTGCAATAGGTAAATTGTTCCATAGGAAGCCAGTTACTCTAACATGAGTAAGTATTTCTTCATGCTCCAAAACATGTTTTGGACCAAGATTGTGTCTGTCCTTCATGCAAATCTCCTGATGCATATCTGCCCCCAAAACTTACAGGAATGACTCCAAACAGATAAGCAATAACTTGAGGCATTCTAATCTTACCAACATAACTTCTCACATTACAAAGACACAGGAATACATGCACATGCAACTGCTGCCTGGGAGCACAATGTGTATGGGAGCACGACAGAGGATGTTGTATGTACTTGCCTGTTCCACATTCCTCAGGAATGGACTCCAAGTGACAGCCAGCCCACAGACATACATGCGTTATTTTTCTAATCACAGCTTCATAAAGATTGATCAGAGATAACAAACTGGAGCAAAGTGAACACAAGCAAGTTATTTATTGTAGTTTTGCTATCTGGGTTCTAAATAAAAGAGAATTAATCGTGGAAAAAATGACCAGCCGGGAAGCTGGCCTTGCTGCTTCTGTCAGGACAAACCTCAGCCATGGCGTATGTAAATAGAAAGACTATGGAGGTCAATGTCCTCACTGCATTTTAGTCTTCACTCTAATGACAAGGAATAATGGGTTTAAACTGAAACAGGGGAGGTTTAGATTGGATCTAAGGAAGAAATTCTTTCCTGTGAGGGTGCTGAGGCACTGGAATGGGTTGCCCAAGGAAACTGTGAGTGCTCCATCCCTGGCAGTGTTCAAGGCCAGGTTGGACGAAGCCTTGGGTGCCATGGTTTAGTGTGAGGTGTCCCTGCTTATGGCAGGGGGGTTGGAACTGGATGATCTTAAGGTCCCTTCCAACCCGAACTATTCTATGATTCTATGATTCTATTCTATGATTTCCCCAGATTGTTTCAGAGCTCTGGCCTCTGCACAGGTCTGAGCAGGCAATGAGTGTGATGTTCTTACAGAACACAAGTGTCATGCTGCTGTCAGAGAATCGGCCAGAGTCAAGATGCCACTCAATATGAGTTAAAATTCTTGCTCTGCTTCATTGCTTAAGCCTCCTATACTTACACCACACACACACACTGCTTCACACCCTTAACAATGCTAGGATTGGATAACACCGTCCTGGGAACTCGACCTTCAGAACCTCTCAGTTCCTTTTCTCTTGTGCTCATTTCTGAGATATTACAGCTGGTGTTTCTTTACTCCCTCATCCATGGCCTTCAGTTCGTATCGACTACGTGACTGTTCTCAGGCAGGCTGCCTTACACCAAGGCCTCACAAAATGTCCACCGTTACACAGGCTATCCACATTGTGCCTGCAAGCAGGTCCGTGTTTCTCTTTCATGTGTGGAACACGGCTTAAAACAAAGATTCAATTACATGATGCAAGCCTCTGTTCAGCGCTCACAGGCTGCTGTGCATTTTTCTACATGACAACTCAGAAGGAGGTCATGTTTGTGTAGATCAGGGTAACAAACTTCAGCAAAGGTGTTTGTTCAGAAGGCCTATCGAACTTAGCCTGTCCTTTCTCCCCGCATCTTCCCCCCAAAGGGCAATCCATTTATGTAAAGGTGTGTTGCTGTAGATGCTAGATGTGAGCAAAGGCTGTTTTACCCTGTATGTAAAATACAGGTTCTAAGCAGGTTTGCAGATAATTTTCCAATGTAGTTTCATATAGAAGAGTAAGAAGGGAATGGAATGAGCTTGAACGGAAAGCATCAAAGAACGTACGAATTTATATATGTGGAAGTAGGCCCCTTCCCCTAAAACCTTGCCCTTTATTCAACTGCCCACCCCTCAGTTTCCCCCCACACTTGAAATTCCTCCTTGAAATGCACTTCTTCGGAGAGATCAACAATCCTTTGGGTCACCAAATGTGTACGTCCGACTGTTAGGTTGGGTTTGTTGCGTTTTCTTTTTAAACATGAGAGTCAGTTTAGAAAGTTCTAGAGTGAACACAAGTGCATTGCTCCTGGTGAGCAGTTAAGGAATGACGAGGTGGAAGATGCTTCAGCTTTCTCATTATGATGTGCTCTAAGTTCAATNCAGTTTCCCCCCACACTTGAAATTCCTCCTTGAAATGCACTTCTTCGGAGAGATCAACAATCCTGGTGAGCAGTTAAGGAATGACGAGGTGGAAGATGCTTCAGCTTTCTCGTTATGACGTGCTCTAAGTTCAAGTGAGAAGTAGCAGAAATAGGATTAAAAAACAAAACAGGAACACACGAAAACTTTCCCAGCCTGAGCAAAACTGGTTTTGGAGAGCGCTTGCTACGGAATGGCCAAGTTTATGCCTCAGGTTTGTTTTCTGTTGCTTTGATTCTAACTGTCCGCTCTGTAAAGAAACAGGAGTGCCTCAAACTAATGGTTGAATTCAGCAGTCACGGCTCCTAATATAAACAAGGCTCCAAATATTGATTTACTACTTAGATTAGAAGCGTTAAGATTACACAAGCCCTTTGCTGATACCAGGAATGAGGTGAGAAGCTGTTGACTATTTCCAAGCTTGCCCTGAATCGTGAGTGAGAACCAGAGACCTTCCAGCTTGGCTTTAATCTCCCCTCAACATACCCTTCTCTTCCTTCTCTGGGATACGGATGAAAATCAGCATCGCTACCAAAGAGTTGCGCTGCCTGGGGTGTTCTTTATACAGGCCACTTTCCATAATTATTGCTGGGTTCTTCTTACTGGAGAGATACCAAGCAGTTGCAACAGGAATCCTTTTAGTCAGCCCTGGTGTGAAAGCCCGTGTGACACACTGTGACACAAAGGCAGTGTGGATTTCTGTCTGTGAACCCCCAAAATGTTTGCAAAGGCATTTCAGACATCTTGCAGCAAATGTAAGCGCAGTGACAGCAGGCGTGCTTTTCTTAGCTACCTGTTTTGAAGCCCTTGAAGTATTCCGCTTCCCCTCAGGGTATTGCTAATTGACCATGGCTTTATTTACAGAGACCATGTAAATCTCTTCCTGCTTTGTTTTCGAAAAAGAATGTTTGAAAGCAGTCAAAGAGCAAGTTTAAATGCAACTATGACAAGCAAAACTGCTGCGTCAGTTGTCCTGCGTAACTCAGTTAGGCATTAGCATACCTGTGGCTATAGGAGAGGNGATTACACAAGCCCTTTGCTGATACCAGGAATGAGGTGAGAAGCTGTTGACTATTTCCAAGCTTTCCCTGAATCGTGAATGAGAACCAGAGACCTTCCAGCTTGACTTTAATCTCCCCTCAACATACCCTTCTCTTCCTTCTCTGGGATACGGATGAAAATCACCATCGGTACCAAAGAGTTGCGCTGCCTGGGGTGTTCTTTATACAGGCCACTTTCCCATGGAGCTGTGTCTAAAACCTCCACAGAACAAGGTAGATTTGACTCTTCTCTTGGATATCCTGCCTGACGTAAGTTTAATTTTAGTACCCATTGTTCTAACTATAACCTGACAGGTGCTATTTTTCCTTAGGTTGCAAATAACCAGTATTTGTCTCCAACCTTGCTAAAATCATTGATTTGACTTAAGATGCTCACACTTCTGAAACAAAGCAAGCATTTTGTTCAGTACTTCGGACAATGGCTCTGAACCTGTGTCCTGGGTTCAGCAGTTGCAGTCAGCTTTTCTCCTCCTTAGTAGCTAGTGTTTTGACTTAACCCGGGAACAAGGCTGATAAGGCCGATGTTTTTGATTGTTGCTGAGCGATGTTTGCCCTGACCAAGGACTTTGTGAGCCTCATGCTCTGCCGGGGAGAAGGGGGGGCCTGGAGAAAGGAGGGACAGAACCCAAATTGACCAAAGAGGTATTCCATACCATAGCACGTCATGCCCAGGGGGTAACTGGGAGTTACCCGGAAGGAGGGGGAACTTCCCGTTCGGGCTCGTTTTCGGCGGGTGGTATCGTACCCTCTTCCCTTGTTTTCTTTGTCATTGTTATTATTGTTGGTGATAGCGATAGTGATTTGTGTTGTACCTTGGTTACTGGACTGTTGTTATCTGACCAGTGGGAGTTCTTCGGCCCATTTTCCTCCCCACTCCTCTGGGAGTGGGGAGGAAAATAGGGGGGGGGGTTGAGTGGGTGAACGTGCTGCCTGGCTGAGTTCAAACTACAACAACCTGGATGTCATTCAGCGGTGCTCAGCTTGGGGACATGAGTGGATGGACCCTGCAGGCACCGGGATTCCCCAGTGAGCTCTTGCCGTGGCACACAAGGCCACAAGGGGTTGATGAGGACATCCCATGGCTGGTGAGGTCTGCAGTAGGGAGGACATAAAAGAGGAGGTGAGGGGAGAGTTGCACTCGGCAGGAGCGCAGAACCTGGAGCACTTGAAGTCCATGTGTAGAATGTGTAGTCTGAGGTACAGAGGTAGAAACTCCAACTTAAACTGCACCTGGCAAACATCAGACTTGTCAGCCTGGAAGAGAGATGAATGAGGTAGCACTGCAAAGAATTTGTGATAGGAATCTATAACCCAGGGAGTGGTGTGCAGACAGCTGGGAGGAAATGGTAATTCATGGTTAATTAACACAAAAGGGAAGGAACATCAAATGGAACTACCAGAGAGAAGGCTCAGAGCACACAGAAGCGATTTTCGCATGGCATGATGTTAAACCATGGAACTACATCAAGCTGCAGATGCCAGAGGTTTATAAGGGTTAAGAAAGCAATGGGGTTGGCCTTCTGTTAATTTCCCTGTGAAGAGCAGAAATAGACTGCTCCTAGCCAAGAGGCTCTGAGCTGCCCAAGTCCCTGCCTTCCCAGGAGCTCACCAGCCACCACTGGCAACAGCACACTGTTGGAACCTGGTCCTGTTCCTTGTTCCCTGTGGCCATCCCAGCACCTCAGTGAACAAGCCAGGGTCCAGCACGGTGGAACCAAGCTCAGTTAATTCAAAATGTAAGCTTATAGGAGGTACAAAAGAGGTGGAACAAATTACAAATCTATTCTCTTACCCATTTACTGTTTAAGAGAAAGATGAAACCAGGAAGATGAAAAAGGGCTCATGTGTCTGTTTTAGTAGGGAAAAAAACGTGTAGCATTTGTTTACCTAAATACAGGGAGGTTAAATCAAAAGAATAGTTAATCTGCATAACCCAGACGTGCCTTTAGGCATCTTGCACAATCCAGGCCCTCTCATTAGTGCCGACTGACATGGAGCAAAACAACGGGGTTTGAAACAAATTAGAACAAAGTGAAAGCAATAACGGAGCACCCTAAAATTCACACAGCCCAAACCAGGCAGCGATTCCATGCGGGCTCCATCCCGGTGGTTCTCTGTGAAAGACAGCGATCACATACAGCAACCCCATGGCTTCTGCGGTTGTTGCCAGACTATTGTAGTCTCCTGCAAGGTGTTGTCTTTCATCGGAGCAAACTCCTGTTACCAAATATAGCTGTGGCTTGTTTTGTAATGCTGTTGTTTTCACACTCCGTCCCACTCCATATGGCATGGGGGAGGATTGTGCTGGACTTGTGCACGGCAGAGATGGAGCAGGAAACATTTCCTCTGCCTTTACATGGCGTTAGGGCAGCATGGCTTGTCAAAAGCTGGTTATTTTGTGCTAGTTTTCATCCAAAGAAGCCTTGAATGCCTAAACATGTAAAACCATGTGGCAAACTCCTGCATGAATCACAGGGATATTTGTGGCCTCTGGCTTTCTGAACCGCACTGTGAGTAATCCCGGTTGCTCTCGTCAGTGCTCCAAATGAAACCCATTTCATACGCTCCAAGTGAAGGCCGTTGGAGCCTCCAGCTCACCTCAGGGTCCCAAAGGAGGCAAAGCTGGTGTGAAACCTGCCTGAGAGCCCTGAGCCCCTTTGAGCTGCGGGCAGGAGCAGGGAGCCTGGGGCTGGTGTTCACCGGGAAACACAGCTCTGGAGAGGCCAACGGGGCCCCAGGGCAGAGACTGGCCTGTGCCCGGTCACAAACAGACACAGCCACAGCCACACGCACACACACTCACACGCAGACACACACTCACATGCGCACACTCACATACATGCACACACATACACACTCACATGCACTCACACATACACACGCACACTCATATGCACACATACTCGTGCACGCACACTCACACGCACACTCACATTCACACTCACACACACGCACACACACACGCACGCACACTCACACACACACACTCACATTCACACTCACACACACGCACACACGCACGCACACTCACACGCACACTCACATTCACACTCACACACACGCACACACACGTGCACGCACACTCACACACACACACTCACATTCACACTCACACACACGCACNAGACTGGCCTGTGCCCGGTCACAAACAGACACAGCCACAGCCACACGCACACACACTCACACGCAGACACACACTCACATGCGCACACTCACATACATGCACACACATACACACTCACACGCACTCACACATACACACGCACACTCATATGCACACATACTCGTGCACGCACACTCACACGCACACACTCACATTCACACTCACACGCACTCACACACACGTGCACGCACACTCACACACACACACTCACATTCACACTCACACACACGTGCACGCACACTCACACGCACACTCACATTCACACTCACATTCACACTCACACTCACACTCACACTCACGCACACACTCACGCACACACATACACGCACACGCACACGGCCGGGCCCACCCCCTCCCCGTGTCCGTCAGAGGGGCGGCGGCGGGGATTGGCCGCCGGCGGGGGCTGGCCCCTCCCCGCTCCCCCCGCGCCTCAGCCATTTTAGCAGCCGGGGCCGCCGCGGGCTTCGCTTTCCGCTTGGACCTGCGGCCGGGCCGGGCCGGGCCGGGCGGGTCGGGTCTGAGCCGGGCAAGGTAAGCGCGGTAACGGCCGGGGAGGGCAGCGAGGGGCGGGGTCCTCCGTTGGAGGGCGGGACGAGGCCGGTCCCGGCGTTGCCCCTCGGCAGCACCTGGGGGCAGCGGGGCGTGGGGCTGCCGCTCCCCTCCGGGCCACCCTCCGCCCCCGCCGGGGGTGGGACGCGGCCGGGTCAGGTGAGGGAAGCAGCGGGAGGTTACGTGGGGTCAGGGCTGTCCCAGGCTCCCGCAGCCCTGGGCTGCGGACGCGCCCGGGCCCGGCACCGGCAGCGGGCGGGAGAGCGCCGCTGGCCGTGGGCGGGGGCTGGCACCGGCGGTTGCCCGGGAGCAGGTGCCGGGAGCGCGGGGCGCCTGCGGCCGCGGCCCTCACCGTGCTCCCCACGCGCCTTCCTCGCCTGTCCCCGGGCCCGCCCGCCCGCCCGCCCGCTGCCTCCCGGGAGCCCGGCGCACCGGTGGCGCCAT